>JASAOC010002084.1:0-139113 GCA_030849835.1 Herpetomonas samuelpessoai | reverse complement strand
GGACACGGGACAGAGGTGGAAACATCACGGTTGTAACCTGAGACTGAGTTTGTTTCCTTTCTTGTTTTCCTCTCTTCATCTACGCGTGTGACTGTTTTTCTCTTACCCCTTCTTTCTCAAACGAAATAACTGAGGAGAGTCCACTCCGCTACAAACACCTGTGCAAATGCACTGACTTTTTAAAAACTCGTTTTTTCGTGGATGTGGCAACTCCTCTTGACTTCTATATTTATGGCAAGGTGCCTGGGCTGTCAGGTTTGCACCAGTTGTCATGCAAGAGCCTTGGGGACGGGTAGACTTGCCTTTCTGCGTTGTTCCACAAGGATCACAATATATGAAACAGGTAAACTCCGCCAACATATTTCAAAGGAAACCTGTGCGCCAAGAAAAGGCTAAGAAGAGTAACGTAATGAGAGGGGTTTCCTGAGAAATATCAAAGTAGAAATAGGTGAGAGGCGTTCTATTCCCCCTATGCATCCGTCACGAGTACTGTGCGCGACAGTGCGCCAGGGCAGATTCACATGTTACGAGAGGTTGGCCTTTCTCTTCAATTACATCCGTGAGGTTGCTATCGTTTTCATCCTTTTGTAAGTACTTGGTTGAATAAAGGTACGAAGCTGCGTAACAAGAATTACCGCGGACGTGAGCGGGTTTTGTGGGTTAACAGAGCAGAGCGTACCGTGCCAAACATCTATATCGAAATAGTCTCCTCTTTTTTTTTTCTTTTTGCGAGAGTACGTTCTTAGTGAGGATTGGTTCATTCGAATCTCTCAAAAACTGACTAGATCGTTCCGTCACTCCTTCTCTTTCTTCCCCCTTTGACTTGGGAGAAAATGTGGGGGTGCTCGTTGCGGAGAAGAGTCTTAGTACTCAAGCGCTCTCCTTTCTCCTCATTGACAGATGAGCCACGACGGGAAATATCTGGGACAACTCTGTGTCAGATGCCACTGCGGTGCCCGGGACCACGTCAGCGGGAAAGGAACTGGAACAGACGAGCATTGACGTTGACGCGTTCAGTGGCAGAAAACAGGGGAATAGCGCACACCAGCGTACCAAGAGGGGTCCACACCTACCACGTCTGCGCACCAGCGCTCCTCCTTGCGTTCGCGGAAGATAGCTCATATGGGATGGCAACACTGTCACCGGAGCAGCGTGTGTCAATGGTGTTTGACGCATTCCATCAATACCGCTCAAAGCAGGATGGCCAACGGAATGAAGCCTTCATGGAAAGCACCGCATCGGGGACCGGCGCGGTGGCGGTGCTGGCGACTGACGTTGGTGCGGCGTGGCTCACGCGCGGTGCGGAGTCCAAAGGAGTGGAGTCCTGGCCACAAGACAGTGAGATGAGCATCGGCACCCTGCTTGCATGGGCGGCGCAGACTCCAGAGTGCTCTTCAGTCGCAGTGACGGCCCTGGCGGCGCTTCTAGTGGAGCAGCAAGCACAAGGACTGAGAACGGATGCGGAGTTCACGCGTGTGATCGCGCACGCGCTAAAGACGGCTTGCCCGTTGCACGTTGGCTCTATTGTGTGCGGACTTCAACACAGGGCAGTGGTGCTGCGTACTCTCCGTGATGTGGGTGCTGCGACGACGGATGACGGTGAGGAAACAGATGCCCGGACAGTCTTGGCGAGATGGAAGGATGCTGTTCCTGCGACAGCGGCGAAAATGTGCTTGCAGCAGATCTCTGACACGGTGCGTACACAGCGAGGCCGCAGGGATGCATTACCAGCGTCTACCCTTCAAGCACTCCATGCTGGTGCACTGTGTGAACTGCCATCGGGTCTTGCTCGCACCGACACCCTCCGTACAGAAATGTCCATCCTGTCGATGTCGTCTCTCAAGTACGCAACGTATCCGCAGCTGGCCGCGTTGTACACATATCTAGATCGCGAACACGCTACCGTCCCCGCGGTCGTGAACAAGTTCCTAGCCAACACTGGCATGCTGCTGGGCGACGCGAATGCCGACAGGCGGGTGTGGGCTGCCCTTGGCGGAGAGGCATTCTGGACGGTTTTGCAGACGCCCCCTCCTGCAGATGGTGCCGTTGCTCTGGTGGCGCAGGCTGTGCAGGCTCTGTGTCGCAGCGGCCGTGACGTGGAGTACATTGAGGAAGGACTGGTGCATGGCTGCTCCGCACTGGCCGCCATGGGGCATCACGGAGAGGTGAGGGCTGTGTACAACCAGTTTCCCACTCTACGCGCGACACCGCACCTGGTGAGCATGTACATTGCGGAGGGAGACGTACCGAGTGCGCTGAATGCTCTTCAGTCGTTGGCCTCCAGCCGAGCCGAGGGCTGGGTGCGCCTGCCTCCTATTGTGCATCACACCGTGGTGCAGACCTGTGAGCTGGTGGGGCGCATTGGTGAGCCTCGTGACGTCGCTCCCTTGTACCGCGCGGTGGTGAACTTCCATAATGCTGGCATGGTTACGAGCCAAGTTCTAGAGAGTGTTATGGCAGGGATCAGCGAGCGCATCCGCCGCCTATCGGTCTCACTGGAGGCTGAGTCTTCTGTGACGCCGCCGAGGGTGTGGTTGGCGCGAGTGATTCCCATCACCAAAGCTGCGTTGACCTTCATTGGCGACGACGTCAACACAGACATGCTGCTTGTGCTGCTAGAGACTGCTGTGGAGACGGGCAGCATGGCGGTTCCTCTGACGTCAGCCCTGATGTGGGCCCTGCGGCAGGCGACCAGTCTTTCTATCCGTGAGCTGTTTTCTCGCGTTGACGCAAGCACGCACCACTTGCCGTTTCTGTACTACTACGTGCTGTGCTTTGCGCGCGACCGCGGGTTAACAGATGTCGTGGAGCACCTCTCTGCGGTTTGGCAGGTGGACGCGCAGCCGATCCTGCAGCGCGCGCCGAACTTATCACCCGCGTACAAGCTGTGGAAATGTGCGGGATGTGGGCGTCTGAACAGTGACCGCTTCAATTACTGCCTGTGCTCCACCCTTCGGAATGGGCTCGTCACGTGCGCAAGCTGTGGGTACAGCCAAGACGAGCGCTGGCCTGCTTGCTTGAGTTGCGGGCACAGCATGAACAAGGAGAACGTCTGTGGAGGCGTTGTGCGAAAGTCCTGGGCATGCGCAGCGTGCAAGGCGGCGAACCCTGCCAGGCAAACCCTCCTTTGTTTCCGTTGTGGTGCGCCGACCGGACCGCTCTTCCAGCAACCACCTGGAACTGGCCACACCCCGGTGCATCACGCGTGTCATGGCAACGCTCCACTCTGCAGTCGCGCTTGCAGCGAAGGGTGCAGTCGCGATAGGGACGTCGCGTACGTTGACAAGGTTGGCTACTGCCGTGCGTGCGGCCAGTTTCGTAGCCAGCAAGCTGCCCGCCACTCACTCACCTGGCGCTGCGCTGGCTGTGAGCAGCTGCGCTCTGAACTCGAACGTGGCTGCCCCGACTGTCCACAGGTGGATTGCCTGCCAGCCACGCTTGCGCACACAGTGACCACGGTGCGTTACTGCCAGTCGTGTGGCGCGGAGGAGGGCAACGCGTTTGCGAGTGTCTGTGCTCAGTGCGGTGGTCAAGAATTGATGACGGGTCATCCTGCTCGAGCTGACTTGCACGCGGCGAGGTTCTTTGGGGATTCCGTGCGAGTCCCTTCTCCTACGGCCGCTGATGGCGCGAACATGATCGGTACACCTGCAGCTACTGATGGTGTCCTCGTCCTCTTCTGCCCCAACTGCGCTGCCTCGCAGACTGTGCCGGCGGATCACTTGGACAACGCAAAGTTCGCCAGCGCAACGGAACCGCATCCGTGCAGGCACTGCGGCGCCGCACTGACCTTGCGCGCCAACGGGGTGACGGCCTATGAACGTTCCTGCCCGTCATGTCACGTGCCTCTGGCTGCCAGCAGCATCGGGGCTTTGTGCCCGCATTGTTCCCACTACGTCCCGATCCCTTCATCTGATGGTGAGGAATGGAAGGCACCTCACATACAGCACACCTTTTCGATGCTAGTGAAGCAGTTTTCATTCTGGCAGCCAACTAATGCCGCCCTTGCGTATGACAACTCTGACGAGGGATCGTGTAGCGATGGCCCGGGTGAAATGAGCGCGGACCCTGTGGAGGTGGGGGTGCAGCTCGAGCGGCTCAACTCGTTTCTGACCGGTTTGCTGCGAGCGTGGCGAGGGGCTTGCGGAGACCCTGACCAACCCGCTAAGGAGCAGGTGCCTGCCGTGATGACGGTGTCAACGTTGAGTGAGGTGCGCGTGCAGGTGATGATGGAGCTGAACCTGCTCCTCGGGAAGCTAAAGCCCTTGATGCCAGTCGACCCTGTCGCCCGGCGCTGTGCTGCGCAGATGAAACAGCTCATGACATGGATCGATGCTGCGTGTCATGTGACGTCCACGTCCGGACACTTTGCCCCGCACGAGACGTGTCATGAGTGCCTCGGAGGGCATCCTGTAGAGCTCTGCCCTTTCTTCCCACTGGACGCAAGCAACGGTACCAGCGGAGGAGCGTCGGCCGACCTCTGCGTGTGGACCTGCGCCGAATGCGATGCGCGCAACACCAACGAGGATGTGTGCCGGTACCTGTGCACCAGCTGTCTCGCGCTGCGTCCTCTGGTGCAGGAGATGCTGGTGAGCGAGTGCTGGGAGTGCGGGCACTGCCACCGTGCCAATGTGGAGTTCGAGACCTACTGCACCCACTGTGGCGTGGCGCGGCCCGTCATACCTGTGTCAAGCGTGACGAGTCCGGACGCGGTGGTGGCGACCTCGACATCGTTGCCTGCTCGTGGTGGCGGAGACGAATTTTTGGAAGGAGTTCGCTCAGACAAAGGAAACATCAAGGCGCTCGAGTTGGCGAACCACATCCCCTTCGTTCCCTCGCGCTGCGCGCTGTGCGGCCTGGTGTATCTGGAGGCGGAGTGTCCCCTGTGCTCCCGCCACCTCCCCGATGTGGCGGAGGCGAAAGGGGTGGTGTGCGCTGTGGGGAAGCGCCACGCGTATATTCAGCCCATTGGCTCCCACCGCCTGGAGGACCGCATTTTTGTGAGCGAGCGTCTGGTACGCAGGGCAAGCTTGTCAGAAGGGAAGGTGGTGCGGTACCTTGCGGAGCTCCAGCGTGGGGACCATGGGGCCGGGTTTCGAGCGACGTACGTGCGCGAATGACTGGAAAATGGTAGTCTGCGTTCCTTCTAGGCTCCCCGACGCTGCTGAGGCACGTGAAGTGCAATGTTTAGTAGCGATTTCCCCTCTCCTGGTCTCGCCTCCCGTAACCAAAACGAATGCTGTCATGACAGACCTTGTCATTTGTCACACAGTGATGTGTTTGAACGTTACGTCGATGCACTGAGGACCACAGCCTAAATGAAAACCACAAAGAAAGAAAGAAGAACAAACTCAAAAATGCTGAAATATGCGTATCTTGATGTTCGCTTCATCAATTCCCCGTGTCTTTGGCACTCTGTATCGTCAAGAGAGACCACACGGACTCCGAAATTTGGACACCATCGGACACACCATGAACATCTTTTCCTTCCCTGACAACTTCAGTTAGCACTTGGATAGTGGTCTTTTTTTTTTCTCTCCCTCCTTCTCGTTGTCTTCCGCAGTCTTTCGCTCTCTACTGGAACAAGCCGCCTGCCCGCGCGTTTGTTTTTGAACGCCTGTTCCATTTTTTTTTTCGCTCTCTCCACACTAGCCCCCCTTCATTCCTCACACGCTTCGACATCTCGAAAGCTGTGAAGGCAAGCTGCAAGGCTAAGCTTTGTAACTTCTTGTGTCTGAGAACTCTACTGGTGCGGGCGAATCTGAAGCGCTTTGCGCGCTGGGCGTCCGTCTTTTTTTTGTTTTTGTTTCCTCCTTCGCTATCTTCATCGTTCTTCCTGCTTTTTTTCTTTTCTGCGTCCAAGGACACCTTCCCCACACTTTTTGGCCTTACGCTCCGCTGTGACACAATATGCTTCTGACCTGCGTTCCGTCTCATACCATCATAATCCCTTAACCTGTGTCTTGCCAACCCACCCTTGCTGCTGCCCTTTCTTCTCTCCTATCTCTTCACCCAGTTGCTCTTCAACCTGCTACCCACGGGTTTTGCACAAGGCCACGTCGTACATTGTGCGCTGCACGTCGATTGGTTCACGCTTCTGACTTCATCCCCCTCCCGCCCCACCACCTCCTCCTTTCCTTTCTGCTCTGGCGCCCTCCCGTGTATTGTTTAACTTACGTTCTTGTTGAGAGACCGTTTCGTATTCTTTTCTCGTTACCGTTTCTGCCCACCAACCGGCGTGTCTCATCCTGGACAGCCGCTCCTTTGTCGACCTTGTGCTTGCGCGTCTTTTCTTGCGTTCAAAAACCGAAACCTTTATTATCTCTTCCCCACTCACCTATATCCACGACGTTCTTCCTTTCCTTTTCTGCCGGCGCTCCCACTTCCGCTGCTGCGATGGCGGACCCTTCGATAGAAGACTCCAAGAGTCAGTTGAAGGCGATTGCCAACCACAAAGCGGACACACAGCGTCTCTACGAATGCCTCACAAACCTGTCCATATCTCTCGTCATGGGGCAAGAGTCGTATCTGCGCCGCTTCGAGACAGCGCAGGCGATGCCGCTGCTGGTTGGCGTCGTCGAGAAGTACATTGACGCCAACTCGGCGGGCGATGTCATGGTGATGGCGTTCCGCTCCTTGTCACTTATATTAGAGCACGTGCCGTCTTCCTACGACGCCGCACAGGAGTTCCACAAGCCTCTCACGGTTTTGGCCTTCAAGGTCATGCACAAGGCCTTGTGTGCCGAATGGATGTATCAACAAACCGACGTTGACAGCCTCCACGAAGAGTGCCTTCGCACCGTTCGCTTTGTCGGGAAAGATGATCGAACGGGCTCCATTATGCGACACGCCTACATTGGTGATTTGCTGACACTCTGCGCGAGTGAAAATAGTCTTATGGCTCGACAAGCGCTTGAGTGCTTGCTGATGCTGTGCAGCAAGGTAGTCATGCCGTCTGAGTTTGAGAAACCACAGCAATCCGGTGGCTTCCTCTCCCTATTCAAGTCGCGCAAGAAGGCGAGCGCCAAGTCGCATGAAAAAGCGACGACCGTTGACGACTCTGATAACCCCGTTGTGATCAACGTAGAGAATGTCATTGCTCCCTTCTTGCAAACACTGATTGAGCAATACACGGCTACACTTTCCCATGTTCAGGAGGTGTGGACGCTACTGGAGTATGCGATCCAGTGCCTCGGATCGCTGATGGAGCGAGCGCTGCTGTGCCACCGCCCCCACACAGCGCACGTGCTTGTCACACGAGAGCTCCCTCAGCTTCTCTTCCGCATCATTACCATCATCGAAGACAACGCGACGATTGAGCTGACGGTGCGGAACGAGCGCATCCTCTTTATCGAGTCTATGCTGGCGATTACCACCAGCTGCCACAGCACCGCCCTCGCAGAGAGCTTGCTCAAGGCAGAGGCCAAGAAATTCTTCCACAGTGTTCTCGAGGACTCGAGTGGCGAAATCACCACCTTGCTCGACCAGCCATTCCCTCTGGGAGTCATGGCGGCGCGCAGCACGCAGCGGCGTGACAAGGATCACATCACGTCTATTGCCGCGATCCGCCTCCTCGTTCTGGCAACACCCAATGTACCACCCGAGGCGTTTGGGCTGAAGCCCAAGGTTGTTCTACCCGTGCATCAGTGGTACTGGGAGGATGAGCTGAGGCACCCAAACAAGCTCGTCGAGGAGCAGTGCGTGACCCTGGAAACGAGCTGGACGCGGCTCTCCAAGGACAGCGCGGTGGTGGTGCAGACCAAGGCACTCCCTGCGGACTTGCTCACCATGACCATGGCGCGCGGCTTCAGTGGTGGGTTCCGCAACATCTCACGGACCTTCACCCCCTTTGTCTACCACTTTGTCGATGAGAGCTCCGTGCGGCCCATCGCCAAGGTCAAAGAAGCCGGACCAGAGCCCGTCAAGGCCCCTGCCTTCTCAGCAACCGCTACATCCCCTCCTAAACACGGCATCTCGTCCGTTACTCGCAGCAGCAAGACAAGCACTGGTCGCAAGGCTTCCTTCTCCACCACCGACCGACTTGTGGTCATGAATGAGAGCGCCTACGTGCCGGAGTCCCACCTGGCGATTGCGGAGGAGTACTTTATTCCACTCTGCGACTACGCGACATACGCGTCGGGCCAAATGGCGAAGCAGCTTGCCACCTGCGCGTGCGCGTCTATTCTGCAAATGATGTTCCTCACCAACGCGGACGCACGCGTGGAGAAACTCATGAAGAAGGCCATGCTTCCCATGTGTGACATGTTCCGCGCGACATTGACCTCGGGCGATAAGGCCACAAAGGCGGTCGTGCTCACCATGACGGAGTGGCTGCTGCGGCACTCGATGGCAGCCCACTGGAGTTTCTGCGATACGGCGCAACGCTGCGGCTATGTCAGCCTGCTCGACGACACCTCTAAAATTACGCCAGTGGTGGCCGTCACCAAGGACTCGCGGCCCACACGAACGGCTGACCTTGCGGATCGCTCCGGAGCACTTGTGCTTGAGATTACGATGCGACTGCAGCGGCAGCGCGGCACGACGGGGGGTCAAGGCCCTGCAGCGGCTCCTTTAGACACGACGCGGCTGGCCAAGGCAACAGAGGCGCTGCGCAAGGTGGCAAAGGAACCGGGTACTCATGAGCCAGTGCTCAAAGAGTTTTTTGACGCTGTCACGCACTCCAAGTCCGTGACCGCGTACGAGGTTCACCAGATGGAGCTCGCTTCCGCGGCACTGTGCTACCTTCTCAACGGAACCTCTGCGATGGAGCTCTTTGGGAGCGCCTTTGTCTTCTCATCGGGTGCCTCGGGATCCACGACGACGCGCAACGTGGTGCAGTCTGTGGACCTTGGCTCCACGGCCGATCCACAGGGACCACACGCGTCGCCAGCAGCAGCCATGGTGGCGGGCGGCATGCGAGTGAGTGACGTGCTTCAGCTCTACACCGCGCAGAATCGGCTGCGATGTCTCATGAAGCTCGTCGCTGGTGCTCCAAAAGGTATGCACCAGCTGGTTGACCACCTTGTGGGCACGCTCACGCTGCAAAGCACGTTTCCGTTGGTGGAGTCGGTCATCACGCATGAGCGGGTGGCGTGCAAGACCCCGTTGCAGGCCTTCCAAGCACTCTCGGACATTTCCCCGCGCGTCGTGGTGTGCGGTAAAGCGGGGAGAGTGGCCTCTCCCGCGTTCGCCAACTCCGCTGCGGCACCAAACTTTCAAGAGTCCCGCGAGCCAAGCACCATTCTTCAGGAGAGCGTGGCACCAGCCTCCCGGCATCCTTCTGCAAACAAAGGTAAGGGAGAAGGAAGCGCCAACGCTGGTGCCACGACGGGCGGCAGTAGGAGCGGCGCCCCAACCCAGCAGGAGTCGTTTGCCACAACAGCTGCCGCTGTGGCGCAGGCGCAAGCTAGGGAGTTCTGCATGCGTGGGCATCGCCTTCGCGAGATGTCGAACTACGCCATCTCCTGCGTGTGCGACTCTTGCAGCTTGCCCATGAAGTCTGGGTACGCCTGCCGTATCTGCAACTTTGACATTTGCCGCAAGTGTTTTTCTTCCTACAAGGGCAACGTGATTCTGATGCAGATGATGCAGTCTCCAAGCAACATTCCCCGCAATCGCGCCAACCTTGTCTCCAGCATCGGTGATATTGAGCGATATTTTCGAACTGGCTCCACATCCACAAAGGGTACCCAACTCGCACCGACCTCGCAGTCCTCTTTATCGCACCTGGATCGTTTCTGCACCCGTGCTGAGCTCCTTCTCAAGCGCCGGACAACAGACGGCGGCGTTGACATGGACACGTTACAGGTGGCGCGGCTGCTTCTTCAGCACCCGACTCTCCTGAGGCGTGTGTTGTACAAGGCACTGCAAACCTTCTACACCCGTGGCATCATGCCAGGCGACCCTGACGCACCAAGCGACGGGGATATTGCTGGTGAGAGCGCACCACAGAGCTCGGATGGGGCCAGAAAAGACCCGTCCGCTGCCCCAGCGCTCACTCCGACACAGACGAGGATCGCTGAAGAGCTTGCCCTTGAGGCGTTGGAGGATAGGTACATCTTGTATCGCCCGACGGTAGGCCGCTGCACCTACCAGGAAACGTTCCTCAGCATACTCTACCAGCGGGCCTTTGCCGTCGGCAACAAGCAGGTCCTGCTGCAGCTGGAGAACTGCCTCATGCGGCAGGAAGGAAGCAACGACGCGTTGACGCTGCCGCACTCGGTGCTACCGTCGCCCGCCCTGTCCTCCGCGCGCAACCGCTCCACGGTGGGTGGGACCACTGGACCCGTTGGCACGAGTGAATCTGGCAGCTTTGCCTACCGAGCTGGTCTGAATCCGAGGAGCAGTGACGCCGCAGACAAGGGCGACGAGTTCACAGACAACCGCATCACGCAGCAGCAGAGCTTCACTTTCCACCACTTTGAAACGGACTCTGCGACGCAGTGCTCGTGCGGTCAGTACTCCCGCGAAGAGTTTGCGTCCAAGAGCGCCGGGGACATGAGTCTGGAGCTTCCCGATTTCGCCCGTCGCGCGGACATTCTGCTGCTCATCTTTTTGCACAGGAGCTTCTATTCCCCCAGTCACGCCGTCACGGACGGCGGTGTCGATCGAAGCAAGCTTGACAGTAGCGTCTTTGTGAACTCAGCCGTGACGACTGCCGTTGTCAAGGCGCTGGAGGCGTCGGCGCTGCGTGTGGCGGTGCTACCCCTCCGGTTCGCGCTCCCTCGCTGGACATCCTTTGTCCTCACCGAGGCTCGCTTTCTTGTGCCAGCAAATGCGCGGGAACGCATTGCACGCTACCTCGCCTACAGCGCTCGACGGTCCTTCATTACGTACATGCGACTCTTCCGCCAGTACCGTCTGGACAGGACGGTGGCCATCTCCCCCGGGGAATGGGCACGCATGTCGAACCACAAGTTCACGGTCAGCCGCGCGCGGTTTCTCGAGGACGCCTTCAAGGTGCTTCGTAAAGCCTCGGACGCGCGCTTGCCCATCTCCATCGAGTTTGTTGGTGACGTGGGCGTCGGGCAAGGTCCGACGGCGCAGTTCTATACCCTTCTCGCACAAGAAGTCAGTCGTGCAAATTTGGCACTGTGGCGCAACGTGACCTTGGCCTCACCGACGGCGTCATCGCAACCACAGCCGTCGTCCTCTGCGGGGAAGCAACGGGCTAGCGGTGCCACCGGCACATTGCCCGTAGCACACACGCATCACGTTCCGGTAATGAGCCAGCACCCGACCACCATCGCACAGCAAGCAACGTTGCCGGGCGTACGGTCAAGCAGCGCTTCAGCGGCAACGGGCCCGGTTGCGATGGTGAACCCGCCCCCCGAGGGCTTCTACCCAGCGCGCAGCAAGGCAGATGACAATGCGCAGCTGCGTGTGTCAAGGAGCACCGCAGCGGCCTCCTCCAAGGAACCTGTGGCACCACCCATGAGCCCTCCGCACTCTGGCTCCACTCGCGCGACGGTCGGCACGGCGGTGCCTCCACCGCCGCCAAGCAGCCCGCCTCCCAGCTCCACACGCCGGCAGCGTGCGAATGGACAGATTGTCTTGTCTAACCCGCGTGCTGTCCTTCAGGACTATGTGGCCGCGCAGCGAGAGCGATCCATGGCCTTTTATACCGTTGGCGCCGCCCTTGGTCGCGCCTTCCTCGACGAGCAGGTGTTCCCGGTGCCGTTGAGCTCCGCCCTTGGCATCTTCCTGCGCTCGGACATCCCACCCGGCAAAGTATCCCTCGACGCCAACATGAGCGTCGACAAGGAGGCGGAAACGCCTGTGGATCTACTCGAGCTGCCGATGCGTGCAGTGCGGCTGGTGGACCCGAGTGTCGCCTCCAGTCTCGAGTCCCTCGCCAGCATGGATGACGCCACCCTCAAGGCATTGGAGCTACCCTTTACGCTGCCTGGCGACGACGAGTTCGAGCTGATCCCCGGTGGAAGCAAAATTTTTGTGACTGCCAGCAACGTGAAGCGGTACCAGCGTCGTGTGCTGAACGCATTGCTGTACGACTCCGTTGCGTTTCCGCTGCGCATGCTGACAATGGGGTGCCACGACGTCGTCCCCCGTGAGGCGCTCAGTGTACTTGAGATCGACGAGCTGATGAAGCTCCTGTGTGGTGAGGAGAAGAGCGCGGACGAGCCGCTGTGGACAGCAGAGGAAGTGCGTTCCGTTTTGGTTGGTGATCACGGGTATCAAAACGACTCCCCGCAGCTCGAAATGCTGGGCAACATCCTGGCCAAGAAGTTGGACCCCAAGGAGCAGCGCGCGTTCCTGCTCTTCTGCACCGGCTGCCCGCGGCTGCCTGTTGGCGGCGTGCGTGCCCTCGGTGCCATCACAGTGGTCAAGCGCTCGAATGCGTTTGCGCATGCTCGAGGCATGGCAGCCGCTGAGGAGCGCCGTCAGCGTGGTGGTGGCGAGGACGACGACGAGGATGCAGAGGACGACATGAACCCGCTCGACGGCGGCGGCGCCACCACCACCGTTGCCTCCATCGCAGACGTCAGCAGCAATAGCGGCATCACTCCAGCAAACGACAACGAGATAGTCCCGGGCCGCCGCACAAACTCTAGCACCTCTCGACAGGGCGGCGGCACCTACGGTACTGGGGACGCAGGTAGTCTCGCCTTTGAACTCCCCGACAGCGAATGGGCGTTGCCGTCGGTGAACACATGCTTCAAGTATCTCAAACTTCCACCATACCCCACGGAGGACCTCATGTACCGGAAGCTGCTCGTGAGCATCACGCAGTGTGGCGACACGTTTGAGCTTTCTTAACCACATCACTAACGCGAATACCATTGTGGGACGTGCTGCTGTCAAGGCAATGGAAGGGTCACGGGACTGCTGAATACTTCGGGATCTTTTTCGTGGTATTTCTGTCCTGCTTCGACGGGCACTGTTCCCTTTCTTCACTTTGGGATTCCACGTGCCGTTTCTCTGCCACAGCACATTTGCAGGGCTGCCTGCTACGGCACGGACCTCTTAGGCAGCTTACTATCCCAAGCTATTCCCTCAGCACATGGGAGAAGCCGCTCAACTTCGCAGACGAACGTGCAGCAACCCCAAGTGTGTCATCCTGCTGTTGTGTCTCTCAAACTCTCGATGTCCCCTTTCTTTCCTCCGCCTGTCACACCTCTCCCTGATTGGAGCAACTTCTCTCGAGGCGACCGGGAGGCCACGGACACGCGTCCTACACCCCTCGTTGGCCTTCCCTGAGAAAACAAAGAGCGTTCAATGGAAATAACGAGATCAAGGTGGGGTACGGAAAAGGGAAGACAGATCCCGCAGAGGTCTTTACTTGTGTTTTACCGTTGCCTGCGTTGAGGCTGTCAGCGTGAAGTTCTTCCATTGTGCGAGCAGCAATGAAGTGGTTGTGGTTTACGCTACATCTCTTCCTTTTGGGGTGCGCCGCGTGCTAACGTCCTCCACCTTCCCCCTCCCCTTTGTTAGCACTCAACTGTTTTTTGGGGGATAGGGTTCGTGGTTCGACTACCGCACGATGCCTGCTCACGCACACGCATTATTCACTCTTCATTATCAAAACACAACCATATCAGCAACAGAACATGATTCCCCTATAATGCTATTTGTCATCGAAATGCTCACGGAGGGAGGGAAACAGTCATCCCACCACAGGCTCAGCCTTTGGGAAAAGACGCAGAGAGGACATGAATCGAAGGGTTTCTCGGCTGTTCATGGCTCCCCTTTTTTTTTTTTTTTTAGTGCTTTGCGACCACAGTGGACACGAAGCTCTGCTGTTCGATGAAGCCCTCACCTCCGTGGGTGATGCGAGAATTAGCGGAAGCTTGCATTTCCACACAACCTAATCCCATTGGGAATGCACGTTGTCTCGTCTCTCCCCTGATTATCACCACTGCATCTTCCGAGAGAGTACCGCAAACATCAAGCGGACATAGGTAAAGATAACAAAGTAGATATCCACAACCGCTGCCGACACCTGCGCACACCCACACGCTCGTGTCTCGAAAAAACTGAAGGCACCGACTTTTTCTTCTACGACGCTGTCAGGTTGCGCAGCCCCCGTCGTCATGAACGGTAGCAGCCCTTCGCAGGGTCGTGACGCATCGGCCTACCGAGTGGCCCACCTCCTCCAGCGCAGCAGCGCCAACGAGAACGACTTTGACACCTCCTCGCTGCGGCGTCTGACGGCAGAGATTGGGAGCTTTCTCGAGGTGGCTCCTCAGGCACCGCCTGTGTACATGGAAGCGCCAGCAGAGAGTACACGCACGACAAACGCCCACAGCTGTAGCAGCGATCAAACATCACACAAGGAGCAGCCGGAGGTGGAGCTGAATGTGGTGGCAGGCGTCTTTGAGGAAAAGCCACCCGTGACAAGTGGCGCTAGTGGTAGAGGCGACAGGGCGAATGTCTTGTTGCCAACAGAGGCAACCAAGGAAAAACTCCTGGCACGGAAAGCGGAAGAGGCGCAGGCACTGCTTGACCTTGTGTCAGCCTTGACGCCGTCAAGTGCGACCGCTACTGCCCCGTCACGTGATGGGCCTGTGATCGATGAGCTACACACAATGCAGCACGGGGTGCGTCCTAACAAAAGTAACACGGAGACAAACAACGAGGATGAGGACGACGATGACGACAGTGGTGTTGTCGTGATGGACGCGGATGATTTAGCCAACGAGGAGAGTAGCGATGACGAGATGCCAGTGCAGCGCCGGCGCGTTATTGAAGAAATGAACTGAAGCTATCACGAGGCACCTGGGCTTACTGTCCGCGGATCTGCGCTGTGTTGACTCTTCTCCGCCCCTCCCCCGCCCCCCCCTCTGCCCCCAACGCTTTGTTGATTGACGACGTGTCATCCTACGTGCAAATGCGTTAATAAAATTTCCGTTTCCCGACGGCTACCTTCGAGTAATCCTTATTTTTTCTTAATGTCTCACGCGTAACTTCGGAGGAGGGGCAGCGCCCTATTTCTGTACATTTCCTATAAGGAAGCCGTCACACGCTTCATACAAGTAACAACCAATGACCCACAAAACTCCAATGATGAAGAGAACGAAAAGCTTGCCGGTTTCTACGCGAAGGAAAGCCTTGAAAACAGAACAGGGATCATGTATTGTTGCGGTGCCTTGGTCACCCCGACGAATGGTTTGATGATATGCAGAAGCCAGGCCGCAGGTAGGGTTGCCCCAAGCTTCCCACAACAGCGTGTTCACTCACGGCTTCCATTTCCCCAATCTCCCTTGTGCTCCTTATCTTCGAAACCTCCCGAAATTCCCTTGACAGTCATCCTATAGCATTTCCTCGACACATTTCCGTTTTCTTTAGCCAACGAAGCTCATTCGTTGCACCACCTTATTCGCTTATTCATCCTCCTCTGTTTTTTTTTTTTTTTTTTGCTTGCTTTGCTTCTCGTTTGACCTCCGTCTATTACTAAAACAACCCTGACATTAGTGCTCCCCTGAAAACCCCAAGAAGAAAGAAAGAAGAAAATCAATCGCTGCTGTCACGTCCGCATCTCTACACATACACACTCGCTTTCCCTCTCCATCTGTTGATATCACCCACATGCGTGCCTTCACTCGAATTCCGCAGCGCGCGATGGCCCCAGTGCTCGCCGCCCAAACCCGCACCCTGTACAGCCCTCTGGTGGAGGACCACTACAGTAACCCCCGCAACGTGGGCAAGCTCGACAAGGCTGACCCGAACGTTGGCACGGGTCTCCGCGGAGCTCCCGAATGCGGCGACATGACTCAGATGCAGATCAAGGTGAACCCGGACACCATGGTGGTCGAGGACGTCAAGTTCAAAGCCTTTGGCTGCGGCAGCGCCATTGCCGCGTCCTCGTACGCGTCGCAGGCGATCCGTGGCAAGACGGTGGCCGACGCGCTGAAGCTGACCAACAAGCAAATCGCACAGGAGCTCTCGCTGCCGCCCGTGAAGCTGCACTGCTCGATGCTGGCCGAGGAGACCATCCACGCCGCGGTGGAGAACTACCTCTCGAAGAACCCCACGCTCAAGAGCAAGGTGAAGAAGAGCAACGAGGGGGTGGAGGCCAAGAGGGCCGTTGAGTAGGAATTCAAGTCCAGATTCCTGTCTTGCTAGTTCTTTTTTCTTTTTCTCAACGAAGCGATCTTTGGAGGGAGTGGCGGCATCCGTGTGAGCGGTAATTCGGCGTGACCGGGAGACTTTCTCTCAACCTTCGGATATCTCTGAACGTCATGTTTGGCAGCGCATCCCCTGTTCCCTCCCACCTTCTATCCACTCCTCCACACCACTCGCGCACGTTTCGTTTCTCCTGTCATTTTAGTTTTCGCATCTCGTGCTTTAAAAAACTTTCATCTGAATACGCTCAGCGGTGCTCGTTCCCATCATCACAGCTCTTTGATTACAATCTCTACTCAAACGTTCAGTGCGTCATTGTGTCGAAACGCTCTTTCTTTTTCCCTCTCCTCTCCCTCATCATATTTCCCTAAATAATGAGCGTGCACTGCGACGGGAGAACCAGAGGAGAGGCCGGGTTGATTTTCGTCACTGTCGACAACGCAAGATGCCCCAATCGTGTCTCTCCCCCCCTCCAGAGCCTTCTCCATTTGTCCTGTTATTCCAATGTACTAGTCGGGCCACGTGTAACCTCCCCTAAAAAAGCACGAAGGAGAACGGACGAAGTCGGGGCAAGCGGAAACCCCCATCATGCGAAGAACGGTGCTACTCAAGACACAGTAATGTGCGGCTCTAAAGGCGTTCGGCACCAGAGATCCTGTTCGAATGAGAAAGAACACAGTTCCGGATCTTTTCTTTCGCTGGGTATCGTGGAATCTTATGCGTTGCCAACAGGCGCAATCTGGCAACACGTGGTGGATGGTACACTTCAAATTTCCCACGACATCCTCTTTCCTCCCTCTCTTTCCCTCTATTTCGCTTAAATTCGCGATACTGCTCTGTTCACAGAAGATAACTGAACGACTCCCCAGAGTCACGGGGTCACCCAGGAACTGGTTCCTTTCTCACTAGTGGAGAAGAATCGTGATCATACCTCTAGTATGGCCGTCGTGTTACACACCACGCACGGTGATTTGCCGGTGCTGTTGCGCTACGCGGAGTGCCCTCTCGCGTCTTTTAATTTCATCTCCCTCTGTGCCTCGGGGTACTATGACCAGTGCACCTTCTACCGGCACATCCCTGGTATTCTGCTGCAGACGGGCGACCCTACAAACACAGGAAAGGGCGGCGAGTCCATCTTTGCCAGGGTCCCATTGAAGGACAGCGACAGCGCGAGAAGCGAGGACGAAGTAGGTGCCGATGTGTTTCCCGTGCACGTACGAGCAGCCGGTCCGCAGCGCTATTTCTCTGACGAGGGTTTTGGGCAAACCACGCACAATGCCCGTGGAACGCTCTCCATGGCCCACAAGGGCACCAAAGCAAACACGAATGCCTCTCAGTTCTTTCTTCTCACGTCGCCGCAGCCCAGTTTCGACGGTCTGTACACAGCCTTTGGGTATGTCGACCTCCACGGCGTCTATGACGCCAACACGCAAGCGGTGGTGGACAAGCTTGCCGTTCCGGACACCAACGCTGCAACCGGGGAAGAGGTGCTGCAGGCACTCGAAGCGGCAGTACAAGAGGTGGACGAGAAAAATTTGGTGGTGGACAAGGACAAGGTCCGAATTACTGGTGCAACGGTGCTGTATAACCCTTTCGCAGACGGCACCGTTCGGCTGTAACTTTCTTCACACGCACACACGCACACACACACACAAAAAAAAAAAACTATCAAAAATAATTTAGAATTGTGATGAAGCATCTACAAAGGTGCTCTCAAGGTGCTTCTACCGTGAGGAACGCTGCGAGGAGAGTGAGGTCGGTCGCAGAGAGTGGTGCCTCGCTCAGAAGAGTGACTCTCCACTGCTTTTCAAGCGATCACATGTCTTGACACTTGCCCCTGACCTTTCTCTCTTGCTCCGTGTGAAGGCGCCTCTGCCTTGTTCTTCTCTGAATCCTCACACGTATCTCTTTCTTCTTCAGGTTTGCTTGGCGCGTGCTTTCCTCTCTTACCCTTGTGTTTAGGATGGGACAGGTGGACGGACAGCGCAAGCGCGCTCGCTCTCCACCCTATCCACCGTTCGTGGCGGATTATGCCCCATACACAGGCGGCCAGCTCCGACGTGCTTGCCTCGAGAAGCACAAGGCGAACCACAAGCAACATTGGGACCTCTATTACCGGAATAACACCGTGAATGGGTACAAGGACCGTCACTACATCCTGCGCGAGTTTGAGGAGCTCCGTGCTGCCATTGAGGTCGCCACGGCGGAGTGCGCGGTCGCAACAGACGACACTCCGTGCGACACAACGGCGTCGACCTTTGCGTGGATGGAGGCTGGCTGTGGAGTGGGGAATGCAATGCTTCCCATCTTTGAAGAGCATGGTCATCTCCCACAATGGCGAGCGTTACTAGGTTTTGACATTTCCTCCGTGGCCATCGCTCTACTGGAGGAGAAGGTTGCCGCTCTACCAGAAGCGCTGGCTCGCAAAGTGCACGTCTGCACCTTGAATCCCTGCGAGCGCGACGTGGCTGAATGCGTATTTTTTGAACTCGGAGACGCTGCAGCACATCCTACGGCGACCGAAGTGGGGGAAGACACGAATAAGGGGCCCTCGCGCGCGGCACAGATAACGACGGCCCCTCGCTCTCCGCAAAATAAGGTGGAATTCGTTTCCATGGTGTTTGTGCTCTGCTCCATTCCTGTGGCCATGCACGCGCATGTGCTCCGCCGCATCGCTGCGTGCATGGTGGAGCCCACAGGGGTCTTCTTTTTCCGAGACTACTGCGTGTCCGACCACGCGGAGCGGCGCTTTCGCGAGCGAGACGCGCGTGTCGGCCGCATGGAGGGCGGTGACGACAATAGGGACCCGAACACCTTTACCCGGACCAACGGAACGCTCAGCCACTTCTTCTCTACAGAGGAGGTCCGCGAGCTTTTCCTGTCGGTCGGATTCGAGGTCATTGACCTCAGGGAGGTTGAACGAGAAGTGCAGAATCGGAAGACGGAGTGCGTGCTTTCGCGGAAGTTCGTTCAAGGCCGGTTCCGGCTTACCAAGCTCAAGCTTTGAGGACTGCTTTCATATATGTATTCCTCGGAAAGGGCGTGGACTTTGGCATAAACCCCTTTTGACGTGTAACAGTAGCACCACTAACAACTACAACAAAAAAGAAAACATTGAAAAATTCTTTAGCCTACATCAGCAGCGAGCACTCTGGTTACCCTACGAATACACATGGTTGATGCATCTACTGTTCATCCTCGATCCAACCAGTCCTGCAAACCGCTCATGACTACTATCATCCTCACCTTGCCTTCACATTTCCACAATAACTGAATTTTCCTTCGCATTATCCAGGCGTAGAGTAACTTCGTAACAACTATTTAGCTCTTCAATCTCTTCCCTTGCTTGCCTGCCTCGCCTAAGTTTTCTCCTTTCCACTTTATATTATAGCCTTATTGCTCACAAATATACCAACCCAAGCACCATCGGGGACGAGATCGCGAGCAGAAGCAGAATCGCATCTCCATCAGTAAGAGGAGAAGATTCATATTATTATTATTTTTTGTGTGTGCGTTTTTGATGAGAGATGGGTGTTCACGGTTTGTGGCGACTGCTAGACACCTTCGGCCAGGTCACACAACCGGAAAACTGGCGTGGTCGCACGGTGGCCATTGACGCAAGCATCTGGATGGCGCAGTTCCGTGCGCAAACGAAGCCAGGCGGCGACACGAATCAGCAAGTCCTCGAGGGCTTCTTTGTGCGCATTCTCAAACTCATGTTCTACGGCATCCGACCCGTGTTTGTGTTTGATGGGCCCGCAACAGCAGCCAAGTCCGCGGAGCATCGCCGGCGGCAGATGCGGCGCAACGCCCTCTCGCAGGTGTATCTGAAGCGTCGGGCACAGCAAATTATGATGGCGCAGGTCTCCGCAGGCGCCTTGAACGTCAACGAGTTGCCAAAAGTAGAGGACAAGGCGGCCGTAAAGGAGCACAAGGAGGATAGTGCGATGGACGGCGAGACGAAGGACAGCCCTGGAGAGGGTGAGGGTGAGGAAAACAACTTGAAACGCGAGCACGATGAGGAGAATGAAGATGGTGCGGTGGCAGAAAAGGTGGATGTGGAACATCTTCTGAAGGTTTCAGGCAACATGGAACTGCAGCGCAACTGCCGGCGTGGCGTGCAGAAGGCTCGAAGGCTCGCACCGGACCGTGTTTCCAAGAAGCTGACCCACTTGTTCCTCAATGATGCGGAGGAACTCATTGCCCTCCGGAAAAGGGGTGAACAGCAGTTGTTTGAGAACACCCTGCGTCATGCGAGCTCCTCTCTCTTCATGGGACCGCGCCAGGTATTCTTGTCGGAGACGAGCAATGAGGAAACACAGTGGCACGCAAAGTCTGGAGATTCTGACGCCATTGTTGACCTCGTGAAGGAGGAAAACACGGTGAACATTGATGAGGATACCGCCGCCACAGATGCTGTGACAATTCCCTCCTCAGAAGTTAGTGTTCATGGCAGCAGCAGTGAAAGCGATGCGGACGCCTCTCTCTCGCAAAGACGCGATGATACTCGCGAGCAAAGCGTTGAGGTGTGTCAGGGCCGACCGCGACATGACCCATGGAACATCACCCGCAACCCCGACGAGTATTTGAAGGTTCTCATGACGCCGCCGTTTAAGCGTACGCGACCAGACACAGCTGAGAAGAGCGCCGCAGGTGCACCGGCTGTCATCGCCAGCGACGCTGCGGACTCGTCTGGCTCACTAACCGTATCCAGCCAGTCAGTCAGCACCGAAGAGGAAGAAGAAGAGGGAAGCCGTAGCGACGCGGAGATAGAATCTCTACTGGATTTCGCTGCTGAAGATGACGAGGAGGAGGACAGCGACCTGGAGGACATCGATGCAGAACTGCAATGGGCGCTGGAAGATGGATGGAACCCAACCGAAGCCGCGCCTCATACAACGGAGGCGTTCCTGTGGCATCCCAATACTCAGATTGGTCCACCCCCCGCTGCTACGCAAGAGGCACCTGCGCAGCCACCTGTTAGCCACTCCCAAACCTCCAACGCGAGCAGCGAATTTTCAGTGGTGCGTGAAATTGCGGCGGTGCATCCTTCCACCGTAACGGCGCCACCAGGCGTCAGCGTGGGCCATGAACCACCAGGCACCTCTTCCATCGCCGCTGCCGCACCTGTCGACGTGCGCTTTCCTCTTCCGGACCCTCGCAGTACAGCGTCGTTGCGTCACCGTGTCCCTGGAAACCCCAGCGCGGTACACGGCACGGGTCCCCACGCGTCTCGTCCGATCCCCTTTGACCTCTTGGACCTCGTTGGGCTTTTGGAGGCATGCGGCATTCCTTATGTGCTCAGTCCTGCCGAAGCCGACGCGCAGTGTGCCTTGCTCGCGAAAGAAGGCCTTGTGGACGCCGTGTTTACCGAGGACAGCGATGTGGTGGTGCATGGAGCGCCTATTGTCCTGCGTGGATTCTTTGCCAGCAATAAGCACGTTGTGGAGTACCAGTGCCGCGACCTGGTCACGTGCGGCGTCGACAAACGCGTGCTCGTCGCGCTCGCCTACCTGCTGGGCTGCGACTACACGGAGGGCGTCGCAGGGATGGGGCTGGTGGGTGCCCTTGATGCAGTTATTACCGCATGGCCATCCCCGCACCATGACAACGTAAACTGCACAAAGAAACCACCAACTCCTGCTGTTGCTGCGTCTGCTGCGTCTGCGGCTGCTGCGGAAGACGAGGTGCAATTTGTCCTCGAAGTCTTGGCGCGTTGGCACCGGCTGTGCGCGGACCAGCCCACCTCGTGGTACACCGACAACCCCGAGGCACTGACGGCGCTGCAGTACGCGGTCTTTGATGCCCACCGTGATGTCTGGGGCGGCCTCGGGGTGCCTGCTGGGTTCCCTGATGCGACCGTGGCGGAGGCGTTCTTTTCTCCGCAGGTGGACGACGACCGCACGCCGTTTCGCTTCGCAGCACCCGACTGGGCCCGGATGCGCGTCTTTGCTGGCGGTCACGGCCTCTTGTCGTCCTCGTGGCTGGTGCAGCGGTTTGAGCTGGCGCACCGGGAGTGGGTCGCGAAGCATGCCGACCTGGCCGAGGGCCCACACGGCACCAATGGTGTAGACGCTGAGGGTCGTCGTCAACGTCGCCTCGATGACTTTGGCGTGCGTGCCGTCGTTTCTGAGAAGTGGGCTTACAAGAAGCAGCCACCGCAGCAGGCCGCAGCCTTGGCGCGACTGCGTGCCGTTCAACAAGCGACCTTCCCTCATTAATCCTCCCGTCAGCACGCTCCCTCTTGGGTAAGGCGCCTTGTCTTCTCCGCCTCTCGGCTATTAACTGCCTTCTGCTTCTCTTCGCCCCTATTTATGTGTGTGCCGCACTCATGCAAAGTGATTCTAGTGTCCCTGGAAAGCGCATCCACGTGTTTCCCAGGGACCCAAGTCACACAACAAACCAACAAATGAAAAGCGGCACGGAAATGCTTCAAATCCGGAAACGATCAAGGATGAATTACATCCGAGTAGTATTGCGAGGCAGTCCTATGCTCGCGCGCTCATGCATGGGTATGTCGGGAACCACTTCTATGTCTAATTCTCGCTTTTTCTGTCCTGTCTGTTCAATTTACGACTCTCACGACGACGACGGAAACGCTCACGGGCCATGTCTCCTTGCACCTAAAGAATTTAGTGAAACCAGGGAGCACACCTCTTTCTCCTCTTCTTTCTTACTCTTGCTTCGCCACTTCGCTCACCGCGTGCGAAGGCCTCGACACATTTTCCTCACGCACACGTGTAACTACAGACAAACAAAACGTCCGAACGCTGCATTTAGGCCTATTGGGGCGAACGCGCGTTACCGTTGTCGCAAGTCCACTTTGCGAGTGGGGCATTCCACCGAATTGTGCCTTTGCGAGCTGCTTCATCGGACCTTCAACGCTGCTCTCTTTCTTGACCCAAGGAAGAAGTGTTAGAGTGGAAACGGGTAACATATAATAGTATATCGGAAAATAGCTTTGCCATGCCTCTCCGTGAATCCAACAAGAGCGATGTGTCGAACACATCGTTTGTGGGCTCAGTGACGGGCTCCATTGGCGGCATCCGTCCTTCCTCAGCGGAAGTACAAGACGAGTCGAGCTACTTTGCCATTGTCAAGGAGGCCTTTGTGCGTGGCACGCCGCTCGGCGTCGCCGCCCTCGCGCAGTTTTCCATCAGCACCGTTCTTGTGGCGATGGTCGGGAAGATGGTGGGTGTGGAGGAGCTCGGCGCAACGTCACTGGCCTTCGGGCTCATCAACGCCTCCGCGTACTCCTTCGCCGCGGGTTTCAGTGGTGCGCTGGAGACAGTTCTGTCCTACTCGTACGGCCGCGACCCCACAAGCAAACTGTACGGTGTCTACGCCCAGCGCATGGCCCTCTTGCTTCTCATTGTCTCGGCCTGCCTGGGCCCCGTCCTGGCCTTTGCGGACATGTTCCTCAACGCGATTGGCCAGAACCCCGCGGTAACGCATTACACTGGTATATTTTGCCGCATCGCACTGTTTGCTATTTACCCCACAATGCTGCTCGAGATTCTACGAAGGTACTTTGCCTGTCAGCATCTGAGTAATCCCCTGTCGGTGAACCTGATTATCAGCGCCTGTGCGTTTCCCTTCATTCTCTGGGTGCTCATCAAATCATTTGGCTATGTCGGCGCTCCTATTGGCTGGCTCATCCTGATGGTCGGCATGCCGGCCTCACTGTTCCTGTACCTCGTCAAGACGAAGAAGTACAAGAAGACCTGGGGTGGCTGGGATACCGCAGCGCTCCACAACTGGGGACCGCTGCTGCGGCTGGCCTTCCCCAGCCTGGCCATGATGTTGAGCGAGTGGGCCTCCCTCGAGGTGAATGCGATCACGGCAGGCTTCGCGCCACCAGAGCACCTTGCCGCATATAGCGTCATGTACTTGACTTCGGGTATCCTGTGGAGCCTCACCTCGGGTCTCTTTATCGAAGCTGCTGTGTTGGTCGGAAATGCGCTGGGGCAGGGCAAGTGGCGTCTCGCGCGCCGCTGCGCCATGGTCTCTCTGGTGATGTCCGCCGTCCATGCGCTCATCAACTTGACGGTCCTGTACTTTCTCCGACGCATCGTTGCGGGAGCCTTTTCGAATGATGAGAATGTGACGGAGCTGTACATGCGCCTGTTTCCTTTCTTCTGCGTCTACCACGTGTTTGACTGCATTCAGAGTTGCATGATGGGGGTGTTGCGAGGGTGCGGCAAGCAGGTGGTGGGCTCCATTGCCATTGCGCTCGTGTACTCCGTTGTCGGCGTGCCACTGGGTATTATCCTGTTCTTTACGACGGACCTTAGCGTGCGTGCGCTGTGGATCGGTCCTGGGGTTGGCGTGAGCTGTGTCGGTTTCCCCTTGTACATGTGGATGCTCTTTCGCTACATCAAGTGGGACCAGATCGTTGTGGCCGACGACGACGTTCCTAGCCTCCACAGCTCCTTGGATCGCCGCAGTATGCTGTCGCGACCGCCTAGCACACCCAGCCTCAGCGAGGCAGCGGACGAGAACGATGAGGACCGCTTCGCTACCGGGGAAGGTACTTCCTCTCCGAGTCCGTCGCCAACGCCAGGCATGGGCACTCGCCGTTCCTCCACCCTCGGTCTTGACCCACAGACCCCACTGGAGAAATCCGGCATGCTACCAGACAACGCATCCTTCGCCTCGCACTTCCACATCCCTGGCCGCAACATCCTCATCACGCCTGCTATGCCACCCGCCACCGCAACACCAATTCTGTCGGCCGTGCGTCCCGGCACCCACAGGTCCGCGCCGCCCTCAATGGGCGCCTCCCCTGACCAACATCCAGGACCCCACGACGGCTTCCTACTCTCGTCACCTGCAGGCGCGGCGCCATCGTCACTACCTGCGCCAGAGGACGCAACTCGAGATGGCGGAAGTAGCGAAGGCAGCGACGCAGCCGCCCCTCACCGACCGCCTTCATCGCGTTCCAGCGAGCCTTCAAGCTTGCGAGAGGATCCGCACACGAGAAGCTCCTCCTCGTCTTCACGGTCTTACTCACGCGTGACACAGGCACAGGGTCAGCAACTCTCCACAAGACCGTCCACCCCACCTGGCGAGACGTGATTTGTGTTTTATACTTCTCTTACCCGGTAGCTTGTCGATGTGGACAGCGCGCGTCGCCTCTGCGTACGCGCTTTCATCATCTCTCGGGTTTCTTGAGAGAGTCTACTCTCCAACGCATCAGCTGCTACTCGATGCCTGCGGTTGGCGGCTGTTGCTGCTGGCGTTCCACTGATTCTCTATTTTCAGTGGCCTTGGCAGTGGTGTATCCCCCCTATCGTCAGAAGACTCTCGCACGGACGTCTTCCTCATTGTGCAACCTCTTTTGGCCTTTTTGTTCTTCTCACGTTTCTGTGAGGTGGTCTTCGTTTCTCGGCTGTTCTCCTCTACCACGACGGATTCCTCTTGGTGATGGGCCAGTGGGTTACAGGAGGTTCAAATCGGCTTTTGCGCACTACCCAACACTTTCCCTCGCATATTCTCTCCCGTCATGGGTGTTGGATTACCACAAGGCGGAAAGACAACTAATCCTGACGAGCACAAGTCCACAACATTCTTCTAGCGGAGGCGGACGCAATGTCAACACTGGCACAGCCGCTGTGCTGTTTGGTCTTTCTCGCTGCGTCCGCACTGAAGATGCCTTCTTCTTCTCACGCATCCCCGAGGCAGGCTACGACACTGCCAGGAAACGATGAACACGTGTTCAATCCCGTACCTTCTCGTTTCTCGCACTTCTTTGCTTCATCACAACTGCAAATGACACATCTAGTAAAGGTCTCTTCCACTCGATCAGTGGGGTTTCTATGCATTCATAAGCCTGTGTTTCTAGATTTCTCTCGATCAAGTTACAGCTTTCTGTGCGCGCTGCGCACACACACACACAAAAAAAAAACTTCGTCCCCACTTTTTCCGCCACTGATTTCCTTCCCTTCCCTTTCTCCCGTATTGATTATACATACATCACTCCGCTTTCTCCTTGTACTCGTCGTATTTCCATTGCGCGCTTCGTGTGTTGAGTCTGGTTACTGACTCCCTTTTCTTGTAGTGTGTTCGCGCGCTGAGTTTTACTTTTTCTCCCGTCCCCCTCCCAGTATCACAGCTCCGGTACCCCCGACTGTGTACATCAAAAGTATTATTTTTTTCTGTCGTGTGCTTTGTGTTGTGAAATCGTCACTTCAGAACCCTTCGGTCGTTCCCCTATCCTTTTGCGAATCACTGCGCATTCCGCCCTAAATTCCTGCCATTCTCTTTAAGATAGTGCCGTCCTTCGTTGTTCTTCGGTCTCGAACATTTCCCAGCTCACTAAAGTGGCCCCATGGAGGATACACACTCCCTTGAGGGCGACGAGCCCATCTACACCCCGCCTGAAAATCCTGTCCGTGAGGGAAGCACCTTATTACCCTCCCACCGTGAGACGGCTGCCGCCAACGCTAACCACAGTGATGCAGCGGGTGGCGAGCCCGCCTACGCCATCAACACGTCCGGCACGCAGTCAAACGACGCCCCCACCACAACGGGCGGTGGTCCAAGCGAGAAACCAACGCGGCGGAGCTCTCTCTTGCCTCACCAAGTTCCGAATCCCATGGAGCGCATTTCGACTCAATCTAAGTTTCTTCCCCGCCCGGGCAGTGACGCTTCCTCCAGCGAAGACTACCGCATGAACCCGACGGACCCGCTCACGGGCAAGTCGTCCGGTCGCCCTCCGGTTGACGACCGTGTTGGAGCCAAGAAATTGGCCACCGACGACAGCGTAACCCCAAAGGTAGTGACCTCGACGTCCCAGACGCGGAAACCGTTGACGCAGACCGCACAGCGCAGTGTGGCGGACTATGATATCTTCCGCCCCAATGACTTTGGCGCCGCCCGTGAGGGGAACAACAACAAGGGTACGGGTGGACTGGCGGGGGGTGGCAACGTGATGGACGATGAGCGCAGTGATGGCGGCGATGACGACGACGAGGATGTCGTGTCAGTAGACAGTTATGGAATTCCACGCTATAATGCGCGGTATCCGTCCAACACAGGTCGTATCGGCAGGCCCGCTCGCTTCGGCGACACCACCGATGACCTCAGTGTGCCGTGGTACCTTCGCAAGCCTGGTGGTCACCCGTACCAGTGCACCTTCTTTGATTTTCTCCGTCAACCTCAGTTCTGGCGCCTGTTTGAGTTTGCCACGCGCATCACAGCCATTGCGGTGTTGGTGCCCTCCGCCATTATTGCGGCCCGGCTTCCTATGAGCCCCTTTGTCTCCCCGTACGCCGTCATCTCCGCCACCATTCTTGCGTCGAAGGGCAACGTGGGAGAGGCCGTGGCCTACCTGTTTGTGTGGATCCGAGCTGGATGTCTGTGGCTCCCACTCGCCGTGATTGCCGGCGCCATTGGCCTCGGTCACCACATTGCCGGCTGGTGCGTCTACTACACAGCGATTCTATTTATTATGGCTGTCCTGACGGAGGCCATGCCCCGTCGCATCGTTCTTCTCCTCTTCAACAGCTGTCTCGTCGGGCTTCTGACCGATCCCACCCGGGGCGCGGTGTACTCCTGTCGAGTCATGGGTGACTGGTGTATCGGTACCGGACTGTGCCTCGTCGCTGCCTTCTTTCCGTACCCTATCTTCTGCAAGAAGGAGGCGCAGCGACTCTTGAGCGAGATCGCAAAGAACACCGCGACAGCCTTCCGTGGACTTGTGTACTCCTTTTGGAGCCCCACCAACGTGGAGCGGAACATGGCCATGTCCAAGGTCCGTATCATGACCGAGTCCCTCGACAGCCTCCTGCCCGCCTTTGAGCACAGCCAGGCCTTTTCCTTTTACGAGTTCCTCTTTGAGTCCGCGGAGGTGCGTGAGCTGCGGCAGCTCAAGTTTCACGTGTTCGAGCGCCTCCGCGTCAACCTCAGCAGCATGACCCGCGTCCTCGACATGGTGGAGGCGAACCCTTCCGCGATTGACAATTCGGACCGTTCCCAGGCATTTGGTGAGCTCCTCATGCCTCACCTCAACAGTGTCGCTGAGGCGTTTGACGAACTTATGGATTTGCTGGCCGCAGCCAAGACAAAGAAGGCAATCCTCAATCTCAGCGACCACATGGACAATCTTCGCCACCAGACGGAAGAGCTGCAGGAGGCCTACATACTTGCACGCCGCATGCTCTTTTACGAGCACACCTCGGACACCCTCGAGGAATTTGTGCCGCTCATGACTTTCTACCTCTTCACCGTGGTGTGCTTCCGCGACACCATGGACATTTGTGAAGTGAAGGTGAAGGCTTTCAAGGCAGGCGCACAGATCACCTTCCGGGATATCTTCAAGAGGACGGCGTGGAACCCTTTCATGGAGAACGTCAACTTTGTGCGCACCCTTTTCAACCGGTGGAACCGCCGTGAGGTGCAGCGCGTGATTGAGGCAGCCAAGGTGAGCGCCGCCATGATTCTGACCATCGGCTTCTCTTACCTCATCAAGATTGACGAGGCGTCCTTCTCTGGTCCCAACATTATTGCCTTCGTCTCTGGTATGAACCCGGTCGAGGCGCTGCAGGCTTCCATTGTGCGTCTGACGGGCTGCTTGATTGGCACGGTGCTCGGCTTCTTCGCTGGCACCTACTCCGATACCGCGGTCCAGCGCGTGGCCTCCCTCTGCACCCTCATGTTTGTGGGTACGTTTCTCCGCACAGACAAGGAGTACGGCATCATGTCCGTGTACGCTATGTTCGTTCTCGTCCCGCTGGATTCTGTCCTTGAGACGACGATCGAGGACACCGTCGCGCGCATGAATCAAAACACCTTTGGTATCTTTATTTACCTCTTTGTCAGTATCCTGATTCTCCCGCTTTCCCCCAGCTTCATTCTCCGTGCGAAGCGGGTAAATGTCCTGAAGCGTTTCAGCTCGTGTCTGTCCAACATGATGTGGCTCTTCACCATCCCACTGGCGTCGGAGTTTGGCAATCGCTCCTTTAGCTTCAAGAACATGAAGGACATCAGCGAAAACGCGGCCCAGGTCATCAACGAAAGGTCTCACAGAGGTCAATTCGGTGGCGGCGATGATCAGGCGGACTTGGACTCGGACGACCTTGAGATGCCAACCTCACGGGAAGCCCTCCCGGCCAAGGTTTCTAACCGTTCCATTCACATGGTCCTGCGCACCGACACACCAATGGAGGAGCTGAACAAACAGCTCGACGACATTATCAAACGGCTCAAAGGCACCAAGGAGTTCATGGGCTTCGCCAAGGATGAGCGCGGATTGGTCACGGTGGACTACCCCGTGAAGGCGTGCCAGGCCACCTACCTGCACATGCACCGTATGGCCTTCTTGCTCAAGACGATGTGGCTCAGCTGGAATGTCATGCGAAGCCAGCGGCGCTACACCCCGGATACGGTACGAATGCTGCGGAACCTGCAGCCCATCGCCCGAGACGTGGCGTCTGCGTACGAGCGAATCACGGAGCTAATCACGTACATGATGAAGGACCCCTCGGTAAACCTTGAGGGCGAACTCATGAAGGCTGAACTCGATCTCATGAGTGCCTGCGCTGAGCTCCACACCCGGAAGAGCCAGATCATGCTCATGCTCATCAATGGGTCGGTGGAGGAATACAGAAAGGACTTGGGCGCCCTCGGCGATCATGACAGCTCCGTCTCCCCTACCAGCGTCTCGCCCGGTGTTAGCGGCAACGCCGTCGCTGGGGACGAGGAAGAGGCCTTTCCCGAAGTCCCCGTACCGCAGCAGCAGCAACAACAGCAGTCCCAGGAGCTACGGCGTAGCCATACCAACGATTTCTACCGTCGCCCTCACTCCTCCCTTGCCCAGAGCGCCCGTCGTGCCGACGGCCAGGCGATGGAAGTGACCTTCTCGGACCGGTTAGTCTCCCACTACGACGACCCACGTCGCTTTAGTCCCAGCGGCCCTAACGCGCCCGGCCGCCTGCCCCGTTCCAGCACCTTTGATGGTGCCGTGTACGACTTCCCCGGTAGCACCCCAGTCGCCTCGCCCACAACGCAGCGCGCTCCCTACCACGGGAACTTCCGCGTAGTGGCGTCCGAGAAAAACGTGAGCGTGATGCCGTACCTCCACCGCTCTGCGGGTAGTCCCACGGATGCCTCTGAAGGACCGGTCCGCCTGCCGTCAGACTTCCAGTTTCCGGTGACGTCAGAGGACGCAGAGGGCCTCCACTCCCTCACGCTGTGTTTGGAGATGTTTGCCGACGAGACGAAGCTACTCATGATGAGCCTGTCGGTGATGCTAGATCATCTACGGTCCAAGCTGTAGGCGCGAAGTTTTCTTTTCTTTCTCAATGCTCTCGTACGATTCGACGCTGCACGCTACCTGTCTGCTAATTTACATTCCTCGTGCTTTTTTTTTTTCGTTTTCGTTTCAATCCTGGCCGAACGGCACCAGATGTATGCGAACTTTTGTACTTGGCAGCATGCACCCTCGCGCACTAGGGAACTATGAGCCACTAGCCTCACCCCTTCAGCGTATGCCTTCTTTTCTCTAGAAGGGAGCTGCATGTGTACCGATGTCGGTGTTTTCGTTTTTCGCTTCATCATAACCACGTTTCGTTTTTGTTTTTTCTAAGCACCCGCGCCGTGCTTTCGCATCAAAAGTTTTGTTTGTTTTCTTACTTCTCCCCTATCCTTTTTCCCCCTTACTCCGCTCTCTCATCTTTTTTTTTTTTTTGATTTTTTGATTTTTTTCTCTCTGTCAGTGTCTCATTTCAGATCTTCTTTCCTCTCCTCGTTTGCAGTTGTGCTTGGTGATATCACCTGATCTTGGATGTCCTTCGCTCACTTCGTCAGCGCTTCACTTTGAAAGGGCGTGTGGAGGCGCACCACAACACAGGCATCTTATTGGCGCCATGCATACGCATATATTTCACCCCGCAATGCCAACCCTCTTGTCACACCGTAAATACAAAAAGAAAAAAGCTCTCGTTAACGTCAAAGAGTAGCCTTGGACGCCATCGCTGTGCTTAGAGGCGCATTGGATGCACGACTCTCGTGCTCCATTCCCTTTGCTTGGTGTCACTGAGAAAAGAAAGGGACGTCACGGTGCTATTGCAAACTAGTCTAACGACACACGCTCTAGGGAGCACGAGTGCCTCTGGGTGAGGCGCCTGTACTCGCACGACCTTCCTCGGTTGCGATGCGAGTGCCTCCGTTAGTGAGGCGCGAAAGAACACTTCATGACACATGTCTTTGCTTGCGATGTGTCTCTACAACGATTTCACACCTCACTTCTTTTTGCCTTTTCAGCTTTGTGTTTCTTTCCTTTGTTTGTGACGGAGGAAACACTCTCCCAGCTCCAGCATTAGACGTCCAGTTCCCTCTGTGGACTCCACCAAGTTTCCGTCTATCTTCACCCCGCTCGAATAGCTCTCTTCTTATCGTACTCCGTGTAGCATCGTGACTTCAGAGGTATAGGGTACAGATTTTACGCAACCGTGCGAGATGCCTGGAAAGGGATCCCGCGTGCCCTCGCAGGTGCCATCCCGTGTGGCCTCGCGCCGGGGCTCCCGTGCGCCTTCCGTGGTGTCGACGGAAACTGCTGGTGCGGTGCCGGTGGAGAATATTTCTTTTGTGTCCCATTTATCGAACCTCGGCCGCGGTGTGGGTGGCGGTGCGGACCTGGAGGAGATCGCAGCGGCCGCTGCAGACCTCACAGGCGTCCATCACCCCCGATCCGAGGCCGGATCAGCCTACGACGGGATGGGGGGCAGTCATGCCGGGCAGCACCGCGCAGGGACACGTGCAAACAGCGTCAGCGGTGAGGTAGGGGCTTCAGGCTCTGCCAGTGGCGGCGGCGGCGCCGGCAAGGCAGCCAGCCCAGAGGAAGAACTTCTCGCTGACGACGTCGGACTGTTTGAAATCGTCAAGAAATTTGTCGTGGTGGGGTATCCTCTTTCCCTCACCGCGCTTTCGCAGTTCTCACTCAACACTGTGATCGTCTCTGTGACGGGTAAGATGCTTGGCGACGTGGAGTTAGGCGGTGCCTCCCTGGCTCTGGGGCTTGTGAATGCGACGGGCTTTGCCTTTGGCGCGGGTCTGTGCGGTGCTATTGAGACCGTGCTCCCGCACACCTTTGGCGCCTACCAGCGTGAATGTCAGGTGATTGACGAGGAAAACGCGGCGAGGATGGCCGTGCGGGAGGAGCACAAGCAGCAGCGAGCAGCAACGGCCGCTGCCAACGCAGATCCTAGGGCAGGGAGTCACCGTGCGGGCAGTGGCGGTGTCGCCTTTCCACCAGGGATCGAGGCGAGCTCCACCCACTCCGCCAGCGACGTGGACGCGGAAAGCACGGTGTCTTCTCTTCTTCAGTACCCGCAGACGCTCTACATGTACGGCATCTACACCCAGCGCATGGCCGTGATTCTGTTTATCGTTGCCTTTCCCTTGGGCGTCATTCTCCTTTTTGCGGACATGGGACTCCAGAGCCTCGGTGAGAGCTCTTCTGTACTCCACTACACGGGCGTCTGGTGCCGCATTGCCGTCTTTGGGATCCCTGCAGCGATGGCATACCAGCTTGTGCAACGGTACTACTCCTGTCAAAGTATCACGAAACCGCTGTCCGTTGCCATGGTGTCCGCCGCCATCATGAACCCCATTTTGCAGATTGTGTTTGTGAAGCTCTTTGGGTTTGCTGGGTCTCCAGTGGCGTGGCTGCTTCTGATGTGCGCCATTGTGGGCGGTCTTGTCGACTACCTCCGGTACACGGGAATTCACAAGCTCACCTGGGGCGGCTGGAGCGAGAAGAGCCTGCAGAACCTGGGCAGCCTCACCGCCCTCGCACTCCCGTCCATGGGGATGATGCTCTCCGAGTGGGTCGCGCTAGAGGTGAATGCGTTGGCGGGTGGCTTCGCGCCCACAGACGAGCTTGCGGCCTACTCCATCACCCTCCAGGTGTTTGGCATTGCCTGGGGCGTGGGCAGCGGCGTCATGATGCTGGCGGCCGTCTTTGTGGGCAGCGCGGTTGGCGCACGGAAGCCCTTGCTGGGCAAGAAGATTGCCTTCACAGCCATTGGCATCATGTTCTGTGTCGCCTTAGTCGATATTGTCATCGTCTCTCTTCTCAGCCCTGTGATCCCTTGGGTATTCACGAACGATCCCGTGGTGGTGGCCAAGTACCAGTCGTTGATGAAGGTGGTGCTGCCCTATCACATTGTCGACACGTTCCAGTCCACGGTGATGGGTATCTTCCGAGGATGCGAAATGCAAAAGCTCGGCGCTGCGATTATCACGATTGCCTTTTGTGTGATTGGAGTCCCCCTCAGCTTTCTCCTCTTCTTCTACTTTAAGATTGGTGTGGTGGCGCTGTGGATTGGGCCGTTTGTGGGCGTGCTCTGCTTCGGGACGCCGTGCTATTTATACGTGCTGCTCCGCCACATTAAGTGGGAGGAACTGCAGCCCCACTCGGACGCTCCGACGATTCCTGTGGAGGAAGAAGAGGAAGAGGCGTATGACACGGATGCACAGAGCGTGGACGACCCCCATGCAGGCCGCTCCACGAGCGACGATGGCGCACACAGGCATTCCAAGGGAAGACCGCACGTGTCTGACCCCCTCACGGATGCTGGTGATGAGTTGGTGCGTGAGTACGTTGACGACGCAGTGCGGCGTACACGGAGTGGCGCTGCCGCTGTGGCGCCTTCCTAGGTGGCCCTTTCCGCCTTCTGGTGTGTGTTTGTGTGGGTGCGTGGGTGGCGGTTCTCCACGTCCGCGATTGGAGTTGTACGTATCAAACGCCAATGGACGTTGCCTGAAGCGTCGGGGGAAGCTGTTCGGTTGCCCTCACGTGGTCACCGTTATCTACCGTTTTAACTGAAACCTCCCTGGTGCTATTGTATTTACCCACCGCCCTAGTTTTTCAGTCTCCCACATTCCACCCAATCGGTGTTTTCTTCCCTCACGTTGCCGTACCGCTCTCCATTCCCCCAATTCGATTCCACTTGTTTTGCTTCGTGCCGCATCACCCTCTCTCCCTTTCCGCTATGTGACCTCTCATTGTGCGTAACTGTGTAACACTAGACTCTAAAAGAAACCCCAAACTCGCAAGACATGTCTTTGTATGACTTAATTCAAACGTCATGTGATTGCAGATGCTCATGAATTGTCCTTCTGATGGCTTCCCTCGTCCATCGGAACCCCGCAGCCATCGGCTCGTGCGGGGTTGTGTGGATAGAGCAATACAAAGACGGGCAAGGGTTCTGCGTCGCCCATTTGACTTCGATAACAAACCAAACGAGTTTGAGACGACGTGTGACGCACGCGTTTCATGTCGTTGCCGCCTACCGTACATCATTCTCACTTCACCGTTCATCCCCCACCCCTCTCGTCACGGATTTTTCGCAAGCGCACAGTGCAGCTTTTCTCTTCTACTCAGAAGGAAGATCTTATCGACATTTCCGGTGCCGCACACAAGAAACGGACAGGCTTTGTATCTGTGGTTGGTAGCTTGTCGAAAGTGAGTAAAAACAAAACGTCGCCCGTTCGCTGCGTGTGCGTCTTTCTCATTCTTTGACTTCACTCTCCCCACCGCAGCAAACAGCGTGTTGTTCTTCCGTGACAGTGGTCTTGCACCGAACTTTTCTTCCCTTGTGCTGTTCTACGCCGGTGTCCCCCTCCCGCCCTTCTCCCCTGGCATCAACTCGTTTTCTTTTGTCGCTACCCATTGTCGCAGTGATTATCATTTCTCCATTTATTCATTTTTATTCTTCTTCAACAGTGCAACCCTCCACCTCTTCCTCTACATATTTTTTCTTCTCATTTCACGCCTCTCCCTCTCTCATTCCCCCTATCTTTCCCTACTGTGTTCACTTAAAAAAAAAAAAAAAGCTCGTCTCATTGCTTTGCCTCGTTTACCTAAATGAATCCCCCATCAGGGAACCCGTCGGACCCATCGGCCCGCAACGCTACGATGTTAGACGCACCGAATGAAGACCGGTTGCTGCCTGCTGGGAGCGTTTTGTTAGACGGGACGGCAGCTACATCGACGCTGCGGAACAGAAGTGGCTCCAACGGCCCAGCGAATGGTTCCCTCTCCTCGACGAGCGCAAGCCAACCGTTACAACGCGACAGCTTTCGACTGGAAGGCGGCGCCCCTATGCTGGGCTCGGGTCGGAATGGGATACCCACTGCTTTGGAGGACGACCCTGGCGTCGTGGTGAACTCTCCGACATACCAGCTTGCAACCGGTGGTGGGTGGGGGGACTCTGTCGCACCAAACAAGAGATCCACACTTGCAGGAAAGCCTCCAGGCCTCAACGAGGTGGACACACGCACTCCCGCCTATTCCACGGGTGTCTCTCACAGCACGACCGCCACCACCATGGGGAAACCCCCTACCCCGTCGATGCTGCGCACTATCGTGACGCTTGCGGCGCCTATTTCCGTCTCGCAAATGGCGCAGTTCAGCATCATGATGTTCATGCTAGCAGCGGTAGGTACCATTGGTGTGGCCGAGATGGGTGGTGCCTCCATTGGCTTTGGCCTAATCAATGCAACCGCCTTCGCCTTCTCTAGCGGTCTCTGTGGTGCACTGGAAACGCTGCTCGCTCAGTCTTTCGGGCGGGACCCTTCGAGCAAGATGTACGGTGTGTACACCCAGCGGATGCTCCTCATTCTAGTCCTTTTCGCAGTACCGCTCTCTCTGTGCCTCGCCTTCGCCGAGCCCTTGCTCCTATGGATGGGCGAACCCGCCAACGTCGCCTCTTTTGCGGGGCGCTTCTGCACCATCTCCGCGATGATCAGCGTCGCGCCCGTGATGCTGCTCGAACTGCTGCGGCGCTACTACGTCAGCCAGCGGCGACCCAACCCTGTGTTCATCACGGTTCTTGTGACTGCCCTGGTGAACCCTCTCGTCGTTTACCCCATCGTTCACGAGTTGGGCTACGATGGTGTGGCCATTGCGTTTGCCTGCATCACAGCAGCCATGGATGGTGTCCTTCTGATCTACCTGTACAGCACAGGCCTGTACAAGCAGACGTGGGGCGGCTGGTCGAAGGAGGCCTTCCAGCAATGGGGTCCGATGCTGAAGCTTGCCTTACCCTCCTTGGCCATGGGTGTGAGTGAGTGGACCTCGCTAGAGGCTAACTCCGTCGTTGCTGGCTTGGGCACCGAGGTGGAGCTCGCCGCCTATGCGGTAAGCAGTCAAGTCGCGTCTCTCTTCTGGGCGATCCCTTCCGGTGTCTACATGAGCGCCACAGTACTTGTGGCGAACAGCATTGGTGCTGGTCAGCCCCTGCAGGGACGGCGCTATGCCGCCGTCACCACGTGCATCGCCGTGGCCCTCTCTGGCCTTAACTGTGCTGCAGTCTTGCTATTCGGGCGCCAAATCGCTGCCTTCTTCACCGATGATGAGGCGGTGATCATGACATTTGCGGCCAAGGTGGGGCCAGCGATGGCGGCGTACCACTTTGCCGACACATTTTCCTGCAACGGCCTCGCCATTCTGCGTGGCTGCGGATTGCACGCCATCGGCATGGCCATTATCTTGGCTTCGCTGGCGTTCTGTGGCACTCCGCTTGGCATTGTCATGTTCACCAAGTGGAACTATGGCGTGGATGCGCTGTGGATTGGGCCCCTTGTTGGGTACCTCGTCATAGCGCTTCCCGCCCTGGCCTACGTGATGTTTCGTAGAATAGACTGGCGCACCCTCAAACCCGCCGAGGGAGGGGAGTCGTACGCGGCGCATTAATTCTTTTTATTTGAGTTTTAACGACTTCGTGTGCGCTCTACCATATAAGCCATTCCCTCGAGAGAGTGTGTGTGGGTGTGCGAGGAACGTTGGTGCTACCATGCCTGTGTGGAGCGCTTGTCCAAGAGGCGTTGATCGTACCGTTGGGTCCTTCCGTGCCCCATTTTATCGCTCTTACGTTGCTCTGCACTACGTGCTCGCGTGTGTAGAACTCTACCTTCTTTTCAAACTTCATGTGCCTCCTGCCTTTTTTTGAACTTTGATCACTGGGCCGCGACACTCTTCCTGGATCATCTGGACAGTCTTTTTTTTTTCTGTTTGTTGGTTCCCTGCTGAATGTCACACCTGTTCACAGTGATCTATGGCACTCAAAACTCGGTCACGCGGAAAGAAACATGTTCCATCTTTTATCGGGGAGCCTCTGCGTAGCGACATACAGGAGGCTGTTTTTCGTCACAAAGACTCCATTTCGCTCACACGATGGCATGTGAGCCCCTCATCCCTGTCCTAAAGGGCAACGTGCAAGCTGTTGTGCTTGTTTCTCATCGCCAGAGCTCTCGTTCCCTCAGAGGACACTGAGGATCTACACTGCTGCATCTTGTCGATATGGTTCATCACGAACCCTCTTTTTCGACTCATCTTCCTCTCACCTTGCCTCCCTGCTGTTTCCTTTGGCCATCCTTGAATGACATCGATGGTCTATCATGACAATAAAGATTTCCATTCATCATTCATAAGTCCTTTGATTCATTGCTCGTATTCTCTCCCCCCCCCCTCGCCTTCTGTCTGCATCGCGCCTCATTGAAAACATTGCACCTTTCCTAACAAGCCCAATGTCCGCGTCTGCCTCCAACGCAGGCGGCGAAGAATCGGCGCACATTGCAAACGGGGAAGAAACCCTTGATATCCCGCAAGAACAAGAGCAGCAGCAACAGCCGTCAGCCGACGGTCAGCAAACGGCCGAGGCCCCTGAAGAGCCTTTGGATCTTGCGTCCATTCCCCAATTCCCCGACAACATCACCGAGCAAGAGCTTAACCTCCCCGAAAAGTACTTTCTGCTCAAGAAGCAGAATGATGGCTTTCAGATTCCCTACTTCTTGACCAGTGAGGAGGAGGTTTCGAAGATCCGTCCACCGGAGGTGGTCAAGACGTGGGAACAGCGCCTCGCGGAGTTCGACGCCAAAAAGCAGGAGGACTTTGCGGCGTTTGTGGAAAAAGTAAAGGCGGCCGAGTGGTACGAAGAAGGTAAGTTCGACAACTGGTGCTGCATGCGCTACTTTGTGGCCCGCAGCTTCGATATCAACAAGGCCTACGCCATGCTGGAAAAATCGGCCAAGTGGCGCAAGGAAACCGGGGCCGATGAATGGGAGTGCGACGCGTGCCACAAGGACCCCAATGGACACATGAGCCAGTTCGTGGGGTGGGATAAGGAGTACCGCCCGGTGCTGTTCATGTCCATGCGGTGGGGCCCGGAGCGCAAAGGTCCCTTGCGTCACATGGTGGCGGCGTTTAACCACATGATCAAGATGATGCCGGTGGGCGTGGAGAAGTGGGTCTGCATGACTGATTTTGCCACATACTCTCACTGGCGAGACGGGAAGCCGTCCATGGGGCTGAGTGTGATTCGCACCATCCAGGACCACTACCCGGAACGACTGGGGAAGATGATCATCATCAACCCACCATCGCTCTTCTGGGGCCTGTACAAGCTCTTCTACCCCGCCATCGACCCGGTGACGCGCACCAAGGTCGAGTTCGTCTACACCGAGGACAAGCCTAGCATCTACGACTCCTTCCCCAAGTTCATCCCACCAGCACTGCGCTACTTCCTCTACGACACCTACGACCGCAGCAAGCACGACCTGCCCGCGAAGCCACTGGTGTGGACCCCTGACCCGAGGGGCTACCCCAACAACAGTGAGGAAAGAAAGGAACAGCTCAAGACGCGGAAAGAGGACGAAAAGAAGTCCAAGTCGGCCCAGAAGGAAGAAGAGAAGAAGGCCAGAGCAACCGAGAAGGAGATAAAGGAAGCTGAGCGCAAGGAGCGTGAGGCAGCCAAGAAGGCAGAGCGCGAGCAGCGTCACGCGGAAAAGAAGTCGGACCACCCACCAAACGTCACCGATGCACCAGTGCAGCCCCACGAGGCCGCCCCGGCCGGCGACACGGCGCATAACCAGAACTCTTAGGATGCTCTTGCCGCACCCACCTCTCACTTCATCTAACATGACCCTTCTCTCATGAGCAGGAGCGCCGAGGGAGTCAATGGTTTTGAGTGAACGGGGAAAAAAAGATCCAACACCGCACACGAGAGCAAACGGCATTAGGGGCACGCAAGGTGCTTTTGCACGCATACACACACACACACACACACACACACACACAGATACATGCATGCACGCAGAACGTAATTCTAAAGCACCACGTTGTTTCGCGTTTCTCGCCAAGCTGTCTATCTGTGCGCATTCTTCGTCTTACCTCTCCTCCTCCTCCTCCCCCACCCCGTTGCTCCCTTTGATCCTTTTCGCATTCCCTCTTCACCCAGTTTGTACATACATACCTTTACTTATCCTTGCCATCTCGTTTGCCCATTCCTTTTCCGCCTTTCTTTCCCTTTTCAGTATCTGATATTTCAGACTCCTTGCCTTAATTGCCGACGCCAACACGGCTCCGTGTTGGCGTCAACGTTCACGAACCGATGTCAAAAACGAAAAGGAACGAGAAAGCTACAACGTAGGGGAACGATCGGCTGCCCTTATCAAGCACGCAACAACGACACTGGACTTTATGAACTGGAACATTCTTACTCCTCATTAGCCAACAACATGCGCACAGCTACGACTACCTTCTCTACACCGCAAAATGCATACTGTGGCGAAGCCCCTAGCGTATACTGCGTAGTTCGCATTGAATCGTCTGGTTTTCTCTTCTTCCGTCATTTGTGTTTCACCAATCACGCTGACGCGTTTGCGTTGCCAACAACAATCCCTTCCTCGCACCACAGGCAACACGACACCAACACAATCCCACTCTAGAAACTATCATTTAGATTTCAGGCGTGTCGCTTGAGGCGACGAAAGACTTGAGGAATTATTTTTAAAATACTTCCGCTCGGATCAACCTCTCTTCCCAACTGCAAGTCCGTCTTCTTCCAATGGCGGACACCTCTCTTCTGTTCCCTGGCTCGTCTTCGACCTTACGCGAGGACACAGACGCCTTCAACGCTCGCCTTCGTGAAGTCAACCGCGAAATGCAGAACATCCTCGACAAGACAAGCCAGCACCGACAAGATCTAACCCGTTGGTACACAAACCCAGCGGATGTTGCCCCAGTCGCACCCGCCGCCGCTGTGGCCGCCCCTCCACCGTCTAGTCACGTAGCTCAGGGGGTGGCCTCCGCTATGCCGGCATATTCTTCCACCGCTTTTGAAGTCACAGATGAGCTCAAGCAATGGATCGCAAGTCAGGTGAAGCAATACGTGACAGCGCAGCTTCCACACGTGCTCGAACCCCTGGTGGAGCAGCAGGTAGGGCGACATCTGCAGCGACTGACGAACAATGTGGAGTCTCTGCGCAGCGCCCAGGAGGACGCCAAGATCACCACCGAAAGCCTGACGGAGCAATGGAAGGACAAGCAGACAACATTTGCCGCCGCGATTGCCCGCGTCGAAAGCTCCACGAGAACTACACTGCAGCACTACCAAGGTGACATGGAGGCCCACACGCGCAAGTGGTTGGAGGAGGTGAACAGCCTTCGGGATGCCGCAGCTGCCACAGAACGGAAGTTCCAGTCCATGGAGCAGCGCACTACGCGTCGAATGGAGGAAGTCATACAAGGCCATTCGGATACCGTGCGCTCAACACTCGCCGACCTTGAACAGCAGGTTTACACGTGGAAGGCACAACTTGACGGTGTGGTGCGAGAGAAAAGTGCTACGCTACGGAATGAACTGGATGCAATGGATCACCACGTTGCACGGCTACAAGGGACGCTTGGAAGCGCCACGCAAACGATCAGTACGCACGCGGTGGACATTCGCACCCTTATGAACGGGGCTGTCGAGCAACGAGCCGAAATGCGTGCGTGCCGCCGCGATGTGAACCGCTTGGAGATGCTCCTCCAGAGCGCCGCTGCGGACATGCTGCGCGACACGCCGGGCGGTACAGGTCAGGGAGACAACGGCGCCGCCTTTCTTAAAGGTCTCGCACAGAGCAGCGATCACTCAACCTCGGCAATGTTCTTTGCACAGGAGCTGAGCAAGGCAAAGGAGCAGATGAGTTTCCTTAGTGGCCGGCTGGAGGGCATGGAACGGCACATGCAACACATAGACGCAGCGCTCATGTCCATGGGGCAAACGCAAAGCTACGGCCCTCGTATGCGTGGCCCATTTCTTGCAGAGTACAGCTACGGTGCCCCTCACAGCCATCACCCTTCCTCGTTCCCAGGCGCAACATCGAACTATAGCGGCTCCATGGCTCAGGGACCAGAGGACATGTCAGCAGGCCACAGCAGCACTGCCTCACCTACAGCGTCAACGAGGCGACCAAGCACGGCCGTGCACGGAACTGGGGGCTTTCCATCCTACATGGCAAACGCTAGCATGACGTCGCCGAACGCAGTGCCAACGCAGCGGCAGGGTCCGAATGGCCAAGGCGGCGCTTACCCCGCTGGGATGAACCACTCGCTTGAGCGCCCCATGAACGTAACCATCGGCAGTGGCGCGAACCCACCCTCCCCTTCTTACCACGGCGGCACCGTGGGCACGCTCCCCTCCCAGACGATACAACAGCAGCAACAGCAGCAACAGCAGCAGCAGCAACCGCGCAATGGCTTCTTCTCCACCTCTGTCATGTCCAGCACACCGCAACACACGACGCAGAGCAGCGTCTCGGTCCCCACTGCAGGTGAGGATGCGCGCAGAGGATCCACCGCGTCGACAACGGCTCCACAGCCGTTTGAGGTTGTCGCGCCTGAAGTTAACCGCAGCCTTCCGCAGCGCCGCCCACTACCCGCCGTCATTCCCGTGGAAGAAGAAGCTGCGAGCGAGGACGAACAGCCCCCGCAACAGCATGGTGATGCTTCCCGAACGCAGATGGCATCCCCTCACGCTGCCCCTGGAGAACCCCTTGAGGCCTCCCGGCAGAGCCTCCAGTCCTCGATGCAGTACAGCATGCTTGAGGACTTCGGTCTCGGCAGTCCCGGTAGCGCGGGAGGAGGCGCTTTCACGGGAGGCACGTCACCAGCGGCTGAGGAGGACAGCTATGTGAGCCGCACCGAGTCACGGAACCGACTTCTTAGTGCGAGTGGAAGTGCTGAGTTGCGTGCGAGCTCCCAGCGCGCTCTCGGTGCGCATGTGGAGCAATACCAACCAGCACCCACCAGTGACACAGAGAGCGAGCGTGAGAACCAAAATCTCTCTCGTTTACAGATCGATTGATGATGGAGAAGCCGGTTGGTCATGTGCTCCCCTTGCCTGTTGTTTTATTTGGCGAACGAAATCTCGGGGACACTTTTAACACCTGTCTATCTATCTCTCACACACACGCAGTTGTTGCTCCTGTTTGTTTTGACGTTATGGCGCGCGTGTCGTCTGTCCCTTGAGAGCAGCAACCCATCTCCTCTTTGTCTCTTTCCTTTGCTTTGCCTGCGCTATGAAGAACGCACATACCTTGGTGCGTGTGCTTCCCCCGCGGCACTAGATGACGCCTCTCCCCACGTGCCCCCACCTAGACTTAAAAGCAACAAAGACCACCGAGAACGGAAACACTTCATCTAGAAAAGGCGCCGTCACAGGACTTCGATGTCCTTTGGCTGCTTTCGTGTGACGGCTCTCTGGTGAACATCACGTTCACTCCCACTGTTGTATGAAAGCCCTCCGTTCGCCATCTCTCTCACGGTTTCCCACTCACCTTTTGTCACTACCTGCCTCACCAAATCGTTTTTGGCGCATGAGCATCTGCGTCAAATCACTTTCTTCTCTTAGGATCCACCCTGCATCGAACGTGCAAAAACAAAACAAAAGCAGTAGTGATCGCTTTCCATTCTCTTCTTCCCCCTCGCAGCATCCTTTGCTCGCCTTTGCAGCGGCTCCAGTGTTCGCTCACTCTCGTGAACCATGTCTGCGTCATCGCCTGCCGTCACCTCTGCTACCACCGCGGCGGCCCCTCTGGAGGATGCCAAGACGCCTTTTGTGCGCGACTCCCGCAGCGTCAAAATCCCGCACCACCGCTTTCCGCCCCTCAAGAAGGTCTGGATGGACGTCTACACGCCAATTGTCGAGCAGTGCAAACTCGAGATCCGCATGAACCTCAAGACACGCTCCGTGGACCTGCGCACCTCTCCGCTGACGGCGTCGGCGGCGCAACTCATCCTTCCGAATAGCGCGACCGCCGCGGCCGCCAACACCGCCGATGTACGTCAGGCGCAGGCCAAGGTGCTCTTGCAGAAGGCGGAAGACTTTGTGAAGGCGGTGATTGCGGGCTTCGACGTCAAGGACGCCATTGCCCTTATCCGTATGGACGATGTGTACATTGAGGGATTCGAGATCCGCGATGTGCGCGCGAACCTGCAGGGCGACAACCTCTCCCGCTGCATTGGTCGCCTCAGTGGCTCCCACGGTAAGACCAAATACACCATTGAAAACGTCACCCGCACCCGCATCGTCATCGCCGACACACACATTTGGATCATGGGCACCACGCAGCACATCCGTGTTGCGCGCGACGCACTCTGCGATTTGATTCGTGGTTCTCCAGCGGCCAAGGTGTACACTCGTATTCGCACCGTCATGAACCGTGTGAACGACACGTACTAGTGAACGGTTCAACAGCTCTCCCGTGAATCTTGTTGCTTTCATTGGCGCGCTCCTCCTCCTCCATGCTGAGTGAGGTAGTAGGAGAAGCTCCTCCTTGGACACTCCGATAATTGAGGGCGTGTTTGGCAGTTCCTGAACTGAACATACACACGTTTCCCACCACCTCCCTCTCCCCACATTTCGTTTCCTTTTATCCCTGACGTCTAACTCCATTAACGCGCACACGCACACCCATAAAAGTACATAAAATGAGAAGAGAAGGAAGATGAGCAAAGGAAGCATTCCCACACATTATCTTTCGCTCGCGTTCCTTCCCTCCGCTCTCCCTCTCTCCCTTCCCTGCGGCGCATTCTGGTTGTCTACCCCTTCTAAAGATTCCACGAAACGCGACGCTGTTGCTCCGACAAGGAGTTTTGCTAGGCGAGCTCATGAAGGCACACGTGAACACGGAGATCACAATTTCACATTCATGCGTTGCGGCCGCTACAAGGGAGAAGGGTCATGAGAAAAACAGCGCCTTTGAGACGGGCACGACTGTACTATTTCAGGCATTTATAAATGAGTGCTGTCGCTTTGAACTCGCTTCGCCTATTACATAGCTTCGGTTTCGCCTCCCACATCAACTTTCCGGCGCTCCACCTGTCCCTGCTTTGGGGTAATTTCTTGTACCCGAACACAATAACGTATCCTCCCTTTATATAAATTTTTAACCTTTGCCGTGTCGATACTTTTGTCGCAACGCATTCGTGGGAAACGGAGCAGTAGAACTACGCGTGGATTGGCAACTTTCAGAAATGGCTGAGCTTGTGGACGCTGCCAAGGTCTACAGTGATAGACACAGTTTGAAGCACTTGTTCCAAGGCCTCGACGTGAGCGAGCTATTCGCGCAGCCAGGTGGCGCTGGGGCCGCTGATACACTGGTCGACAGCACGGGCAGCGATACGGCCCAGAAATCCTTTGCAGCACGCTGCGCAGAAACGATTGCGGCGCTCCATGTGTGCGACGCAAGCTCCCCAAGACCGCTTCCCGACCGCATGTTCGGTCTAGATGCCTCGCAGTCTGTTGGCGCCCCGTCTGTGGCACCGGGCGGTGGGCCCAGTAGCGCTACTACCCTCACCGCCGGGGACCGCACTCTCCCGTTTCTCCTCGCCGACCTGTACGGCGCGATCGCGCTGCACTACTCTGGTCTCACCACGGGCACGGGAGCAGCCAGTGGGGCGTCCGGCATTCTTGCACGAGGCGGCGGTGATGAAAACAAACCTGCCACGCTGGCTGCTGCCGGCCGAATGGGTCATAACACAGTGAATGGGGCCAGTGGTCTCTCGCACTCCCCTGACGTTGCGTCTCTGCAGGAGGGCCTATCGATTGCTTTTGCCCTCACGCGGACATGGATTCAGGTGGCGGCCCTCCTCTGGCGCTCCGCCATCACCGCAGCGGCCAGCAACAGCTCTGCGGGTTCTGCAGCTCCATCGCCTGCAACGGCGGCACAGGATGGGGACGCGTTTCTCTTTGCCTTATTTAGCGCTGGCAGCTCCGCTAGCGAGACGCGAGCGGCGGAAGGGATTGCCCTCCTCTTTGCCAAAGGCCACATGCCCGATCTGCCGTTGCATCTCTGGCACACTTTCCTGGAGCTGGGGCGTGCGGCGATGCAGCTGAAGCGCGACAATCACCTCTCCGCCTCCTTCAAGCGTCTGACGTGCGAGACGGTGGTCGTCCGATCTCTCATTATGGTGCTGTGCGACATGGCCGTTGTACCTGTGGCGCGGGAGGTTGGACTGATGGCTGCCAGTCGGAAGGAGTCCACCCCAGCGAACGCTGGGGTTGCAGCCTTCTCGTCCCCCACTGCGCTGGGACGCGCGAAGGCGGCGACGCCCTTTTCGCGACCGAAACGGGTCATGGAGGAAATCCAGGCCAACCTCGCGCTGCTCTCACAGGAGAACACCCCCAAGGGCGGGGAAGCGCTGCGCATCCGCCTCGCTATGGTGTTTGCGGACGCCTTCTTCCTCCACGTGCTGAAACCGTACCCATCCCTCGTCGCCAACAGCGTCCTTGGGATGAAACCATGAAAGTCCTTTTCTGCTGGGTCAACAGAGAGATGACAAGAGACGATATACAAGTTCCAGCAGGGCATTGAAAGTGAACCTTCCTCTGACACACTAAGATGCGCGTGATGAGATGAAAGCGCATGGAGACACCACACACGAGCATAAGAAAAATCGAAATCCTCCTGTGATCTGGAACTGGTGTCATATCTTGCCGGTCAGGGATGTGCCATGTCACCACCAGCAAGAGCACACTAATATCTGACGCGGAGTCATGGAAAAGAGCGACACGACGCCTACACATCTGCATCCCTCTTCATCGTCTTTCCTCATCATGCCATAGTTCCTTTTACTTTCTCTAATTGTTTCCCGCGGTTTTCAGTTTAATCTTCCCTTCGTCTCGGATTCCTGTAGTCATCGTTCAGTCGTACCTCACAAGAGAACAACAGCCAAGAAACTTTACAAAAGAGACATCACTCTTGTTCCTCACATCCCTTCAACAAAATACTCTCACTTCCATCCGTAAAGTGTGCACGTGAGAGCTTTACAAGGCACGACCCAACGGCTGTTCACGCCTGTTCGAAAACCAACGCGAGAGACAGAAGCAAGAAACGGGCCTTCCCAGACAAGGACTCCTGTTTGTTGTTCTACTTCTAATCAGAAAACAAATCCGCATCAGGTCCTTTACAACAACAAAAAAAGAAAAGCAAGGAATACACAAGGCAACAGGTAAGAGTTGACGACAGGATTTTATCGTTTGTTGGTTACTTTCATTCTCTTCACGTTCATACATTCCTATTTGAAGAGTTTGATACGGCCACAATTGTCCTTGCACACACACACAAAAAAAAAAAAAAAACGATCATTAACAGGTCCCCCTTCCGCTTCGTTTCCAACATTTCAGAACCTTTAAAAACGCTGCGCAACGCAGTCGCACATTTCCTCGTGTATCTGTGCTTGTGTGCCCCGCATCCTTCTACCCGCTCCCAGTTTTTTATTTTATTTATTCCTTTCCTAACTACCTTCGTCATCACTTTTGTGTCACCTTTCTCATATCTCTGATTGTGTTCTTCTTCCCCTTTCCTCCTCCAGAGACAAGAAAGCCCGCAAAACACGTAGCGCTGATCGATCCGCTTTTACGAGTTCTTCAACTCGGGCACCTCTTCGTGAAGTTTCGTCGTGTGTTCTTTCTTTTTCTCTCCGATTCTCTTCCAGTTCTCCTTCGCTTCTCTTCTCATTTCTTTTGAGCTTTCCACTGGCTTGGCTTGAGGATCACTCATCACACGTGATTCCTCATCCCGCTTTCGTTCATTAGCCTGTCAACCGCCTGTTCTTTTCCTGTCCCGCAACTACGCACGCGCAAGGGAAAAAAACAACAACAGATAACGCAATCGAGAACAGCTTGTTCCACCACTCTTCTCCTCATCACACACACACACACACACACACACACACACAAGAGAAGTCAGCGCATCTCCTTTCTCGAAACTTCCAGAAACCTTTCGCAGCTGATCACTTTCCCAAGAGGCATCCCTTACGCTTTTCTACCTCTCCACCCTTCAACGTTCCTTCCTTACAAACGTCATCTATCAATTTGAAGGCCAATTACTCGATTTCGCCCACAAGTCCACACGCTACTTTTGAGCTCTTTCTCTCGTCTCTATTTCCTCCTTTTGGTTACCAAAATAATCTTGAAAACGTATACACATAGCTCCTGTCCAGCTATTCCATACGCAACCTCCCTCTCCTCTACGTGACGTGTTTTCTCTTTTTCTTTATCTTCGGCTTTCTGAATCCATTCCCTCAACACCTACGGCCGATTGCTTTCTTCTGTTTCCGCCCCCTCTCTCTCTCTCTCCACCCCCCTTACATCTCTTACAGCGTGTTCTTTACTCTTTTTTTCCCCCTCAGTGCCCTCTTTCTCTTTTTTATCTTGTGTTCGTTTCTGGTTGAGTGTTTCTCCTCCTCTTTTTTGTTTTCTAATTCTTCACTTCAACGTGTCATCCTTTCCTTTGAACAGCCATTTTCACCTTCTCTCTTCTTTCTCTCCTCTTTCTCTCCTCCCATCCACACTACTTCAATTCCGTTTCTCTCACCTGCCTTCTCGCGCCCACAGGGAGCAACAACGGTATCGCAAATTCGGAATTCCTCCTCGTTGAATTTCCCCCGCACCTTCATACACTACTGATCCTTCTTCTCTATTCACCTTCGATTACGACACACGGAACCCTTCTCCGAACACCAACATTGGCGCAGTCCTCCCCTCAGCTTCCAAAAATATATATCAAAAATATCCGCCATGTACGCTTCCCACGTCTCTCAGGGCCACAAGAAAGGCCCCACGGCCTCCAGCACCAACACCGAAGTCTCCTACAACTCCCCCGCACCACCCACCTCTACCACCGGCAGCAAGCGGGAGGGAGCGGGATCTAACTTCCGCCGCAACACGGCGACCAGCTTGCTCAGCTCCTCGCTCAACAACACGTCCGACCACGCCAACATGGACAGGAGTTTCTCCAGCCCAGCGGCGAAGCTGCTGCACAGCAGCTTGTCTACCTACTCCTCTGTGGACGACGACAACGAGCAGGCCCTGCAATCGTATCTGTCGACCGACAGCGAAGACCCCACTCTTAGCTCCCTTGGGTACGGCGCCACGGCCAGCCTTCGCGCCCGCGAAGGCGCAGGCACCGAGAGCACCATGAGCTCCCTTTGTGTGGTGGAGAACTTCACGGAGGCCAACACGGCCACGACGGCGAGCCGCGCCGAAGATTATCGCAGCAACCACAGCACCAGTGTGTCCACTCACCATTCCTCCCGCGACGCACGTGCGACCAAGAGCGGGCCCCGTGGTGCCACCACCACCGCCAAAGCAAACGATTACAACCTCAACTTTCTCGGACCCCAGACGGCCCGCAAGCTGAGCGGCCGCTCAGCCGAGCGTACACCGTCCCGCTCCTCCTCCTCGCGTGTTTCCTTCAGCCAGCGCCTGAGCAAGGACATTGAACGCAGCCGTGAGCTGGAGGCGGAGCTGGCTGCCTCCATCAAGCCCGAACCCACTCTGTACGCGTACGAGGAGGTGGCCCCTGTTGCTCTTGAGTGCGGTGGTGTTCGTTGCTGCCCACTGCTGCGCCGCTGTGTCAGCAAGCGGGCGCAAGCTGGTGTCCCCCTCACCGCGGAGAAGGAGGGGGACATCAACCTCTCCCCCTTCAAGACCTGGGACTTTACCCGTTTTCTGCCGCAAGACAATGAGGTGACGCCCTCTGTCATAAAGAGTGCTGCTCAGCCTAGGCAAAAGAACACTCTCTGCCTCGACCTTGACGAAACGCTGGTTCACACCTCGCTTGTCCACATGGCCGACGCAGACGCCGTTGTGAAGGTGTGCCCGACCAAGGCTGACGGCGACGGCACGTACGACCTCTACGTCAAGTACCGCCCTTATCTGCGCGAGTTCCTCCAGTTCTCCCTCGCAAACTTTGAGGTGGTCATCTTCACCGCCTCCAAGAAGTACTACGCGCGCGCCATCCTCGCCCGCCTCCAAACCGACTTCAACGACATGTTCAGCTTCTACGCTCCCGATGATGAGGAGACAAGCAACGCGAAGCAGCGCGCTGACATTGAAGACAAGAAGCGCTCAGGTAATTGCATGATTCTCCTTCACCGCGACCACTGCACCCCCACCAACGCCGGCTACGTCAAGGACCTCTTCCTTCTTGGCCGTGATCTGCGTCGCTGCTTCATCATTGACAACAACGTCTGCTGTGGAAGCTTTCAGCCGTACAACTTCTTACACGTCAAGGACTTTGCACGTGTCGAAAAGGAAGTCCGAGGCACCACATCCGTGGAAGAGGCGCCGGCAGAGACCGTCAACAATCACGGCATGGACCAGGCAAAGCTCAAGGAGCTCAAGGGTTTCCAGCCCGCCGCATCAGGCCGCAAGAGCCTCGTGAGCTGCGAGAGCACCTATCTCTGGGAGGACCCCGACGACCAGGTCTTGCTGAGCCTCATCTCTGAGAACCACGCCATCCTCCGTCGCGGCCGTGAGTCGCAACACAGTGGTCTGCTACAGGGCTTGGCAGTCACCGACGATGTGCCCAAGTATCTGCTCGAGTCGATGCTCCGTAGCAAGCGTCGTATGGACGCGGCGGCACATCTGGCCTAAGGTCGCTGAGAGAGGCCGCAGGCGGACTCGCCATCAGAAACACGAAAAGGACGCCGTCCGGACCCAACTCACCGCGTGGGATCGCTCCGGCTTCCACCTTCTTCTTGCGCCTTTGATTTTTATTTCTCCTGTTTATTTCTTCCCACATGTCCTTTCCCACCATACTTCTTTCACAATACCCTCTTCACGCCCCGCTCCTGCGTTGGCGAGATTCTTCTCTCTTCTTTCCAAGCAAGGAGTTTTCCCTTTTTCCTTTTCACCCTTTCACTTTAGATTGCTCCTGCCTTTGTTTTCTTTCATATATTTCTTCCTCCCCCCTCCCCCCTTCTCCTTCCAACTGACCTTTTCTTTATTGTGTTCTGCATAATACGACTGCGAAATAGAAGGGACGTTGGCGGATGACGCCGTCGTCCGTTAACCCTGCTCCTTCCCTCTTTATTCCTGTCTCCGCCCCTTTCTTTGTGTCTCATAACAGGTCATCTCGTTACACTAACTGCGCTCGCGCAGTATAACCCGCGTTTGCCTCTGACTGACATTGCTCATCGCGCTACGCGTGCTCTCTCCCCCTCTCCCACCGCTTTCGATCGAAATCCTGCCATGTTTACTTTTTCTTTAACGAATCCCGCTTGGTTTCTGTTCTTCTTCCTCCTCTCACCCCCTACTTTCGGCAACGACAGAGCCCAACATAAAATAGGCAAGCTGCACGCCACCACAGGTGTTGATCGATCGATTTCCTCTTCAGCAAATAATCTCCTCGGGAGAAAAAGGAAGCAAAGAAAAGGCTGCCATACTCCTCCGCGGAGTGATTTACACTCTCACGTTTGTTTGTTTATTTTTCCTATTATCTTGTAGCTTTCCTTTCCGTGTTTCGTCATACACAACGGGAAGGGACCGTTTCGGGAGCCTCCCCGCTTTCTGTTTCCTCCTACAACGGTCACTACGTGATTCCTTTGTTTGCATTTCTTTTTTTTTTTTCAGTTAACGTCAGCAAAGGGAAAAAGGGGTGAGAATAAAGCACAGCCTTCCATACATTAATTTTCCTGTGCGCAACATCCCTTGCTTCCTCTTGTTTTCATTTTATTCATTCTGTCTTCAGGTATTTCTGCCGCTCATTGTGCTGCCCTCCCCCCCCTAAAGCATCCTCTTTCGCCTTTCTCTCTTTCGTTTTTCTTTTTCGGTTGATTTGTGTGGCGCTGGGGATCCAAGAGACAGCACAAGAATGCGAGCGGATCGAGGAGTCCTTTGCTCCCCATCCATTCTGACTGTCTATCTACGGAGGCCTGGTGCCTAGCCAAACGAACTCCTTCTCTCTTGTACTTTGATCCTCTCTCTCACTGTGTTTCAGCTTCCCTCTCTCCCTCCCCCTCTTTCCGTGACGTTTCGTTTCCTCTTTTCCTCTCTTTCCGTCTCTCCTCTGGTTTTCATTTATCGGGGCCAAATACCGTATTTTCGCTACGCTCGCTTTTTTTTTCAGGACAAGGACTTTGTCACGTTCACTTCTCTCCGTGTACTCCCAGTCTCCGCGTGTGTTTGATCCGGAAAACCCCCGCTCTATGAAGACAAGAAGTCTCCCGATTTCTTTCTTTTTGTCTTCCAGTGTTGAGGACTACGGACTCTGTGAGGCGCGCGGAGAGCAGCGAAGTGTGTGGAGACCGCGTCCGGCATCTAGGGAACCGCGAGGAAGGAAAGGCTGACCGAGGAGGGAGGAAGAGGTGAACTACGTTCCTCTTTCCCCCTCCCCTGTCCCCGCTCGCTTGTGGTGAGGGTCGCACCCACCGTCCATACACTGTCGCGAGACGCACTGAGGGTAACCCTTCTCTCCTCCATTCCCGTTTCCGTAGGATACCAACCTCACGTTCGATCCCAAATTCTCTTCTCCCTTCTTGCTTTTTCTTTTTTAATTTATTATATCGCGTTCGCGCTTCGGTACGTTGTTTATTATTCGGTGATGTCACCATCACGTTGCACTCTCTCTGCGCATCTCCGCACGCCAAACTCAATGATTCTTTTTTCTACCTTTGCCGAATGATCCTAATAATAATAATTATTCTTTCATTTAAGCTCTCTTCCGTTGTGCATGCCTCTCATCCTTTTCGTGCCTCTCGCACGCGTGACAGCTCTCTTTCACTTTCCGCTGTGAGAGAGAGACACAACCCCCCGCCTGGGCTACGGAAGTTTTTCGCTAACTTTTCCACTAGCCGATTTGGCTGTTCGTTTGTTTCTGTCTCGCTCCTCTCATGTTTTCCTGCGACGTCGACCACAATGTGCCTTCTCTACGCCTCTACGCCTCTTACTTTCTCGTTTGTTGTGTTCTTATTATTATTATTTTTTTTAAACCTCAGCTTCCCCCCATGCTCGTAGACACCACCCAGAGCGCCAATCCTTCTGGGAAAGTGCGGCCGGCTTCTATGGAGGTGCTCCCTTTCTCTTTTCTGAATTTCACGTCCCATTTTGTTTCCGTCAAGGCACTTTGCTTTCCATCGTATTGTCCTTTCTCCCCTTTAATTCGCTGCAAACGTACTGTGAACGGAGTCGCCTCCTTGTCGCACTTCTCTCGTTCTTGTACACCTCTGAAACTAATCGCTTCCCTTCAACCCCCCCCCCTTTCCCTCTTCACTGAACACACAAACACAAGCCGGCTGAAGTGTCAACCATCTCGCAAATGTCTTTTGAAGTACCGTAACAATCTTTTTTTGAGGAAAAGGAACGAAGTCCTTTCTCCCTTTCCGCCTCCGCTCTTTTCTCTATTGGTCTCAGCTTGTCACTCCACCCTTGACGCACGCACGGTTGATGCCGCGTGTTGCATTGCAGCACCATCGGAAACGTTCATTCCAGCCCAACGAAACCCAAGCAGGGGTGACAATGTGGAGAACGTTCGACGGGCCCAGCGGACCCATGTCACGAGGCTTCATACCCCGGTAGCCCAGCGGGAGGATATCCCTCTCCTGATCGCTGTGTGGGTGTGGCAACGTGTGTACTTCCGCTCCTGCTCGGACGGCTCTGAGCCTGGAGGTGTATTCTTTCCCCCCTTGTTTGTGAATGTCTTTCCGGCCGTCACTTCTCCTGCTGACCGTACTGATGCCACTGAAGAGGAAACGGAAGACTTTCGCTATTTTACTCTTTTATTGGCACTGTAAATTTTTTTTGTTGTTTTTACCTCAGTTTTTTATTTTGTTTCCCAATGCCTTTTTTTTTTTTTGTGGCGTGCTGGCAACACCTCTCCTTTCCTCTTCCACTTTGATTACCCCATATTTTTTTTTCGTTTTATTCCGAACTCACTGCCTCCATTGTTCCTTCTTATTAGGTTGGTCATTTCCTCTATTCTCTTTTCTCCTCTGTCAAATTGTCTTCGCACTTGGGGAAGACCGTTACTGATTTACCACGCTTTCGGTTGGTTGATTTTCCCTAGTTCGTTTTTCACCTCCGCATCTGTCCATGCTCATGACGTCCCGCTCGCCCTGGGCAGCTTCCTCCGCACTCGCGCACTTGGCCACTGGGGCAGTGGAACTCATCTCATGGCGGATGTAGAATAGCTTCCAAACCTCAAAAAATATATATCTGAATCAACCTACTTCTACAAACAGACACAAAAAAGCAAATTGACTTCTAAGCACGAAAGGTAATCTGGCTTCCTTCGCCCTCCCTTTCCCCCGCCTTTCTCTTTCTCCTTTTTCCCTTTAATGTTCTCCTTCCCCTCCTCCTCCATAACTGGTATTTTGTTTGTTTGTTTGCTTCACGCTCTCTCTTCATTACTTCGTTTCACTTTATTTTTTTATATATATGCTTTTCTCTCCTTTTCCTGCAGCATGTCTCATTATGATTATTATTATTATTATTATTCGTCCGAATACGTTTCCCTACCGTCCCTCTCCTCGCCCCCCCGCCCTTTTCCTCCTTCTTTCCCACTCTCCTTCGCCTGCTTTTCTACCACCCATCAATAATGTATGAAATTCTCTACTTCAACTACTCCTTAAATACCTTTGCACAGGGCTGTATTCATGAAACATCCTTCTTGAACAGTCTCCATTCTCACTTTCTCCTTACCAACGCTGGTTGGGGTAGTACACCAGACAATGCGTGCTCTCTTCTCTTTTTTTTTTCCTTTAGCCTTTCGTGTTTCCTCGCGAGAATTCAAGGCAGAGAAGTCACTTTCCCACCTTCCTACCTACCTCGCTCTTTTCCCCATCCCCACCCCAACAACAACCAAGGTAAGTAGCCTCTGTATTTGGAAGGGACCACCCCCACAAAGGAAGGAGGATCAGTGCGCTCCTCATTCGGCTGCATTCTCTTCGAACTTCTCTTATTGGCTCCTCAAGTGCAATCGCAACGTCACATCCGGTCTACGGCACAATAAGCGCAATGGCTCAAAGAAGTACTCAGGGCCCCCTTTGTCAAGGTACTACTTTCATCCACGTGTTGGCTTTCTTTTTTTCTCACCTTTGCACACACACACACACTCACCTCTCTTTCTTGAATCTATTGGCACTGTTTTCTATCCCTTTGTATTTTACTTCCTTTCTGCCCCGCCCCCTCTCCCCACCCTTTATTCCTTCCGTGTTACTCTTTCGCGATGGGTGATTCATCGCCTGACGTGATCAAAAATTGGCCAGTGACTATTTTGGGCAATCAGCCAGGGCAGTCCGTTGATGAGCCGAGCGTGTCCTCTCAGCGCCAACGTGGCCGTCAAAGATTTTATTTTATTATGACCGTTTTCTTATTTAAGTTTTTAAAAAATCCCCACCCCTCTTCTCTCACTTCATCTCGTGACTTTAAACACCATGCAAATTGGCTTCTACAGGGGAAACGTAGGAGTTGAAATGTCCTTTGCATCGTCTTTCCTCATGTTCTACACTCTCCCAACGCTCTTCATTCTTAGCCAAAACACGAGCACGCACCCACACACGCACACATGAACAGACACACCGAACCAACTTCACTACTGTTTTTCTTTCCATTCATTCAACTACTCTCTTTCTCTCTCTCTCGCACTTCTCGTACACACCGGCACCCACGCTGAGACGCGGCACACTCTCACCTCTCGTCTTTCTGTAACTTGTGGTCTCTCTTCTTTTTTAACCCCCTCTTCACCTGTTAGCGTTGATCCACCTAACATAATAAAAGCTAACATGCTCGCAGCTTCTTCTTTTTCTCCGTGAAGACTCGTTCGTCCCGTAGTCGCTCCTACCCAAATGAGGCGTAACAGGGGAGGATTGGTGACAGGGTGGAAAAGACGCGAATAACGAGGATTTATTCGCGTCGCAACGGTCTTTACGGTGACCTACTCTACCTCGAACGTGCCGCCCCGCGATATATATAAATATTTAACCAAGGCGAGAGCAGCTCGGGTTTTCGGTCTTCTTTAGTAACGAACGCCGAATACTTTCTCTCCCTTCTTCTTCACCTCTTGCCTTTCTCTGATTTTTTTTTCTTTCATTTGAGGCACGGATCTCCTTTTAATCTCGTCCCGTGCGTGGTGTCTTCTCTCTTTCTCTCTTTCTCTCTCTCTCTCTCCGCTCATGCGCTTCCTCTTACTTCCATTTATCCCTTTTCTTTGCGGCTTTCTAACGCCTCCATTGTCTGGTATGTCCGTATTACTCACTTGCGCTGCTGGTTGCCTTCGTTAGTAAGTACATGTATTAATGGGAAACGGAAAAACGGGAACTGGTCTGCCAGTGCAGAAGTTACTTAACGGTGGCGGTAAGAACTATTGCTTCGTGTGTCTGTGTGTGTGTGTGTGTGTGTGTGTGTGTGTGTGTGTGTATGTGCGTGTTTGTTTTGGCTCCCACAGAAATCCCCATTTCTTACTTCGTTTTCAGGAACGACTCGTTACACTTCCGCTGATTCTCGTTCATATGGTGATCATGTATTTGCTCCTGTCCCACCACCTCTCGTCGTTACTGTGTTTCCGCGGCATAACGCTTCCTACTTGTGGGAGTGAAACTCCCTTTCCAGAGTTCAAGCCGTAAGTACTCTGTTTTCACCCCAAATCGAATCACACACCTCTAATTCTATTCAACCTCTCTCCTTCCCCCTCCCCTCCACTGTTCCCCCTTGCAATGTATCGTTAAAATATCCCTTCTCTTTCTCTCTCTCTCCTCCCCGTATTTCTTCCTTTACTTTCACATTACCATCTCACGTCTTTCTACAACCGTATCTTCCAGCATCCACATCCTTCATAAGTCGCTTTGCCTAATGCTGAAAAGGGCACAACTCCTTGCTTTGCCTACATATATAACCCACACAACATCAATGTGCTATATCCTAACTTGAACCTCTAAAGCCTGCCCCACCTCGAAACCAGCCCTCAATCACTTTCTTTTTGGGTCATCACGTGGCGAGCGGGTACTTGTACTCCAAAACGCTCACGTGAAGAAGGACACATATCTTTTCGCAGCAGCGTTTCCACTTGCTCTCCTTACTCTTTTGAGATCTCACCACGAGAGGGATAGAGAACACGCCTTGTACCGACACCTACTGTACGCTCAAGGCTCAACCCCAATCTAGGTGCAAACAGATGAATATGAAAGCGTCGGCAAAAAAAAAAAATATAAGCCCAAGTGCCACATGCATTCCTTTTCCGTTTTATATCCATGGTGTCCTTCCCCCAGCCCCCCTCCCTTCCTTCCTTCGTTGATACGTTGGCATGCCTTCACCCACTTTCCTGTCCTGCGTACCTACCTCACCGGCTGAAACAAATATCAAGTCTTCGCCGAACAGGTCCACGAATGGATCTGTGTGAATTTTTCCATCTCTGCCAGCAAAACGAAAGAGGTCCCCTCTATATCGATCCCTCCCTCCTTTCTCGCTGTTCTCTCTTTTACCTCTTCCGTCGCACTGACTCACCACCAGGTCATTCGTTTCGAGCGCGAACGGGTTTTCAAAAAAAAAAAAACTATAAACCGCACCATTTTCCTTTACCATTATCTTCAACGAATCGATGAATGAACTTTGTCTGTTTTTCCTTCATTTTATTTCCTTTGCAGTCTTCTTTACCCCCCCCCTTTCTCTATCTGAAGCATTTTTTGCACCCAAGCCTTTGGGTGTCGAGATATGTGCCACGGCACGCAAGCAAAACAATAACAGAAGAACACATCTCTATATCTTGCCAGGTTGTGTCTGCCTGAGCGAGCCGCTGGTAGCCAGCGTTCGATTGAAAACGTTCATACAAGATCTCCTCATCTTCGCTTCGCATTTCACCGCCCCGCTGTTTGGCTGCCTTCGCTGAACAGCGGACGGTGTTCCCTAACCTTGTTTTCATCTTTATCGTTTCTTTTGTTTGTTAGTGACTCATCACTTCATTTCCTCCCCTTCTCCCTTCTTCCTTTCGGACAACCTTGACCTTTTCGTTTCCTCTTCCGCGTCTTCCTCTTTTCCTTCTGCTCAGATATTCACTCGGGATCGCTCCCACTTTTTCCCATTAACGCTAACGTTCTGAAATCTGCATGTTCTCCACGCATGCGGTCGGACATCCACTACGGAGGTTGTTTTCAAGATGACAACAAGACCTTATCCTCGCACGTTTTCCTCTTCCCCCTTTCCCGCCCGTACCCCTCCCCTTCCTGCATACGTACAGACACTCCATCTCCCTCTCTTTGCCCTTCGTCCCTGTTCTCTCTCTCTTTCTCTTCAATCTGCTCTCCCACACACAGTTCCACCCTCAACTTCTTTGCCCTAGAAAGAGGGAAAAGAGGATGTAACGAGAGACACAAGGATAGCGGTTTTGTTTGTCCCATCCCCAGGTCGTGCCTCCTTCGGCCATCAAGGGGCTGCTCGCGCGTGCCCCTGCAAGTGGTTTGTCGGTAGAAGAACGTATTCCTCTCAAGAAAAATATGGAAGAAGGGAAGGAGCAGAACAAGGCGCAGCAGCTGCTTCGGTTAATCTGCGGCACTTTTTTTTTTTTCTTCTCGTTTCCTTCTTCCTTCCTTTGGGGGGTAAAAATGGGCATTGTTCACGAAACGGAAAGAGCAAGCACGCAACACACGAAATTGAAAAAAAAAAAGACTGCAGCACACGTGCGCGACCTGGTGATGAAATATCGGATCAAAAAGTATATATAACTTCAACGGTTTCCCTCTTCTTTAGTGTTGTTGTTTTTCTGCTTTCCCCTATCCCTTTTGAATACACCATGTTTAAAAAAAAAAAATTGGTGTATCTGGGAGAAGGAAGAGTAGAAACACGCGGGAGGTGGAACGACGATCGATCCGGTTATCTGATATGCGTCAAGCGTAGAGTTCCTTTTCAAAATAAATTTTTCATCACCGAGCCGATGCATCACCGGTTGCGCACGCATTTCCTGCCTCCTTCAAGGCGTAGAGTAATCGATTCCCAGCCCCTCTCACGGCACGCATCTGTTATGATCTTTTTTTTTTTTTTCTTTCTCCCCACCCCCCATCTCTTGTCGCGGAGCGCTTTCATAATTGTGATTCCTCTTCCTACCACACTCTCCCTTCCCCCTTAAAGGTGCGTGTATCCTTTGTTTCTTAGCATTTCTTCTCTGTGTTTCTTTCCTTTCCCGTGAGCATGTTTGTTCTTTTATTTATATTTGTTTGCTTTTTTTTTTTCGTATCTCGCTAGTTAAATATATTTTCTCGCGATTCGTTTTTTATCTTCTTTTTTTTAGCATCACTTTGGTCTCCTCGCCATCGGTTTAACCCATGATAACGGTTCTCACTTTGCATTATTATTTTTTGCACCTCGAACGCTTCATATACATCAGTTCGAGCAGATGCTCACGGATATCCTTTTCCTTTCTTTCTTTGTCAGGGATTTCTTTCATTCTCTCTGACGTACATTTTCTCTCATCAGTGTGATGTCTTCCCCCCCCCTCCTGATGTTCGTGGTCAACCAAGGTCGCGTGTCATATCTTCCTTACCACCCACTTTCTCTGTCTCGATTCTCTCTTTCTCTCTCCCAAGAAGAATGACAAGCGCGAACTGGTGCAACGGAGGAAAGGAAACCGGTTTGCCAGAGAGCCATGCACGGAGAATAAAGTGAGACACTTCCGATTCTCTTTCCGCTCGACCAGCAACCTTCTCAGTTCATTCTCCGGTTTTGCCCTTCTCATGTTTTTTCTTTCTCTCCGCGGCCACATTTCGTACCGTTAGCCACTTGGCGTTGCGTTCGTGATCTGGCAGTAGGAAACCCAGCGTCTCAACCTGCTCTGTTTCTTTGGTTCGTTCACACCCTACCATGACCGGACAGTACCCACGCGCTGGAACGCGCGAAGAGAGGAAGAACACAGACGACAAGGCCCTGGTTGTGTTCCCCCCCCCCCCCACTCTCTCTCCTGCTGAGCTTCTGCCACCCCTCTCTTTCGTACCCACCTCCTCTGTAGCGTTCAGGGACAAACTACTTTTCTTTTTTTGGAGTAGATGAAGACTACAACTGCCGTCCTTCTTCATGCACGCTTGCAACTCACAAATCTGACAAAGCTAGATGGTGAAGCAAGCCCTTGTGAAACGCATGAGTCGCTCAAGTGACCATCTGGTTCGTTTTCCTTTCTTCTATTCCTAGCTTTTTCGCGTGTTCTCGCCGTTTGTTTTCTTACATAACGTCCATTTTTCACACTATTCCATTCAACAAAAGACAAAAAACACGAATTCAATGAGGATGCGCCTTTTTTTTTGAGACTCTGGAATTCTGTTTCTATCCGGCTGCGTGCCTCTTTCCCTCGGCTCTGTGCGCTCTTGTCCCTCCTCCCTTTCTCTCTCGCGTTCTAACAGAAACCCTGTGAACGTCTTGAATTGCGCGTGGTGGGAAGTCGCACCGTCTACTGTGACAGCATGAAAGAGCGAGCCTATTATTATATCTATGTAGTTGTCAAAAAAAAGGGGGTGAAAGGCGTCCTTGCTGAATAAACACTTTCCCCTTTTCGTATCTCATTGCTTTCAAAACAATATATATATATATATATATTTGAAAAATAATACGTAAGACGCATTTATTTACACGGAGAGAATTGTTTCCTCCATTGGCTCTTTCGCTTATGCTTTCTCTTCGTCCCGTTTCTGGTGCTTCATGTCGTGCTCGCACTCGTGACTAGCCAGCGAGACAAATAAAAAAAAAAAAGAAGAAAGTCAGCAGAGCAGAAGCAAGTTAAAACAAAAAAAAACAAAAAATACTTTATTTCCAGCTTTCATCTTTGTAATGTTCTCGCGTGTATTATTAATGCAGCCTTCTCCCTTTTTTATTATTTCTTCCTTTTCTTTGCGATTCCAGTTCCTTTGCGTTTCTGTTTCACTTCTTCAAGTCCACATATACAGCATATATATTTTTTCCTCTCACCCCTGAGCTTTTCTACCATCCTTTTGTTCATATATATATATATATATACTAAATGGTTCTTTCTCCGTTTAGTTATCCGTTTCTTTCTCTCTACCTCACGTTTCTTTTCTTTTTTTTCTCTCTCTCATAACGTAATCAGACTCGCAATGGAGAAAACTATTCGGTAAACCGATCATCGTTAAAAAGAAATCGAAAGAAATCTTCCGTATCTGTGGGCTTCGACTTTCCCTGAAACGTGCGCATCCCCCTCCTGAGTGGACAGGCTGTGCGTGTAACGCACTTAAGGAAGTGTGACGTTGGGAGGCATGCTGGTAATCACATCATCGCACGTCTTTCAACATGCCTGAAAGTCCTCGCTGGAGATGTTGTGCAGGGCGGAAGATAAAATAAGGAGGGAGAAGCGCAGCACACGGCCATGCGACGCCACGGCGCCGGCATGCCATTGCAATCGTTCTCGCTTTTACCTTCTCGTTACATTCGGAGAATGATGTCCTGTAACCAGCCAAGTCCATCACATGAGTCCCACGACTTCTTTTTGCTTCCATCACGCTGTCTCCCTTCTCTCCTTCATCGCGGCATCCTCGACACCGTTTCTAATTTCTTCTAGAAAGCAAAGATTTGTGCTGAGCATCGACAACTTCTCCCTGGCCCGTGTGACGGTCGTTTGCGCCTCCGTTACTCCGTCCGTTCCTTTCCCTTTGTTCTCCTCTGAGGTAAACAGTCAGAGCCGCGGAAGCAAAGTCAGGGCGAACAGAGCACGGAAAAGATAATTTAAACAGAAGCGAGCTGGGCAAACCATACAACAATATTTCATAGAAATCAGGCAGGCACGCGCAGGAGCTTTGCTTGAATCCGGCTCTTCCTTTTTTTTTTTTTTTGTAGTAACTCCCCTACTTTGAAAGAGAAAACACATATATACATTTCTCTGCCTCTCCACAGGTTTCAACACTGCGGGGAAAGATGCAGTCCAGAATCCAGCGCATTGAGCTTTACAACTTCAAGAGCTACAATGGCCGCCTATCCGTTGGGCCCTTCAAGGACTTCACCTGCATTGTCGGTCCAAACGGCTCTGGTAAGTCGAATCTCATGGACGCCCTTTCTTTTGTTCTCTCCCGCAACACAACGACCAACACCTTGCGTGGGAAGAACGCTGCAGATTTCATCAACCGAAAGGCGGTCAAGAAGGAGTGCGAGGTCACCATTGTTCTTACCAAAGCCCCGGCGGCAGGTCACGCGACGGCGGCTGCCAAGCAACCGGAAAGCTCCTTCTCGCGACGCGTCAATGCGAAGGGTGAGGTGCAAACACTCGTCAATGGGCAAGTGGTGCCCGAGAAAAAGTTCTTTGACGTGCTCGAGCAGCAGCACCGCATCAGCTCCCGCGTGAACACGTTCCTCGTCTTCCAGCACGAGGTGGACAGCGTGGCACGGAAGAAGGCCAAGGAACTGACCGAGCTGCTGGAGAACGTTAGCGGTAGCGGTGAGCTCAAGACTGAGTACGCGGCAAAGAAGAAGGCTCTTGAAGAAGCCAACCTGGCCATGACACAGGCCTCTGCCGACAAGCGTGGGGCCGTGATAGCAGTGAATCAGATGCGACTGGCCAAGAAGGAGGCAGAGAAGTTTGACGAACTCAGACGCCGTTACGCGGAGGAGCGTCGTGACCTTGCCCTTGCTGAACTCTTTGGCCTCGAGCTAGAGCTTGAGCGGCAGAAGGAGGAGCTGAGCAAGTTTGACAAGAACCTTGCCGAGTTGCAGAAGGAGGTAACAACGGAGCAGGAGCTCCGCAATATGAAGCGGACTTACACGGAACTTCACCGCAAGTACCTCGAGGACCTCAAGACCAACCGCAAGACTGCCGACGAGCTGCGCGGTAGAGTCAATGCGACAGAGCGGGTGAAAGCCGCACTTGCCCACCTGCAGCGCAAGTACGATATGCAGAGCACGGAGCTGGAGGGTCTCACCAAGGCTGACACAGCACGCGCGAAGGAGCTGTCCAGGCTCACGGACCAGTTGGAGAAGCAGCGGCAACTCCTCGCGGCCTATGAGCAGCGCTGTGAAGCTGAGGATAAGAAGGCTGCTGAGGCGGAGAGTGCCCTCAGTGGAGATGTTCTGGCCGAGTACCGCCGGCTGCGCAAGGAGGCGGACTGCGAGACGGTGACGTTGCGCCAACAGATGGAGACGATTCGTCGCCAGCGCGACTCCTTGACCGAGGCCATCAAACAGTGCAGTCTGGCCCGGGAGGCACAGCAGCAGCAGCGCACCGTCGTGGAGCAGAACCGCGCCCGCACAGAGACCTACCTTCGGGAGCTCGCGCAGCGTCACAAGGACCTGGTGGAGAGCCGCAAGGCACTGGAACGGCAGCTCGACGAGGCCCGCCGCGAGCTCCAGCTGACGCAGCGCAAGACCAAGGAACGGGAGGTCGAACTGGCGCGGGTGCAGGAGCAGCTGCACGAGCTGCGCTTCGTCAAGGACAGCGATAAGCAGCACTCCCGCATGGCCGACGCTCTGCAAGCGCTCCGCACGCTATTTCCTCTCCGCGGCCGCCTCGTGGACCTCTGCACGGTACCCCACGAGCGCTACCGCAACGCTGTGACGGCCGCGCTGGGCAAGAATCTGGACGCGGTGGTGGTCAACACCACGGACACCGCCATCGCCTGCGTGCGCTACCTCAAGGAGCAGCGCATGCCACCCATGACTTTTTTGCCGTTGGACGCCGTGTCCGGGCCTACGGTTGACGACCGCCTGCGTGCCTTTGGGGGCACCTGCAAGCCTCTCGTTGATGTCGTCCGCTACGAAACCGAGCTGGAGCCGGTCATTCGCTTTGCACTCGGTCAGGCCCTGGTCTGTGACGCGCTTACCGAGGCCAAGAAGATTGCCTACGGCAGCGCAAGCGGGGAACGCTTCAAGGTGGTCACGCTCGATGGCACCACGCTCCTGAAAAACGGCTCCGTGCAGGGTGGACTGGCCTCTGTCCAGAGCCGAGCCCGCAAGTGGGACGAGAAGAAGTATGACGACCTCCGCGCCGCCCGCGACCGCCTTCTCAGCGACGCCGCGGCCGGCAGCGAGGCGGAGTTGGTGCGTGCACAGATTGCCATCCGAGACATGGAGTCCCGACTGGAGTTCAGCAAGAACCGTATCAGTGTTGTGGAAACGGAGCGTGCGTCGGCGGAGGCGAAGCGCAAGGACTATGAGGAAGAAATGAGCCGCATCGAGGCCGCCAGCCACGTCCTTGACAGCCGGGAGGCGCAGCTCAAGAAGGACGTGACTGCAGCAGATAAGGAGCTGCTGGCGGCGACGCAGGCTATCGCCAAGGTCGAACGCGGCGTCTTTCGTGAGTTCCAGAAGAAGGTCAACGTGCCCGACCTAGAGCAGCTCGAGCGCCGCCAGGCCACCTTACTCAAGCAGCGCGAGGAGCAGAAGCAGCAGCTGAAGCTTCTCATTCACCGGCTCGAGGCCTCCGTTGAGATGGAAGCAAAGCGAATTGGTGGACAAACGGCGACAGATATGAAGGAGCTCTGTGCGCGTCTGCAGCAGGAGATGGAGCAGTGCAAAAAGAATCTGCAAGGGCAGCAGGCATCCATCACCGCCGCGGAGAAGGCCCACGAGCAAGCCCGAGCCCACGTCGCCAAGGTGCGCGAACAGCTAGACCAGCTTGAGGGCAAAATCCGCCAGGCCACGAGGGAGTCAGAGACGATGCTCAACCGGTTGGCCTACGCCCGTAAAGGGGCGACAGGGCTGCAGGTTGCCTGCGACACACTGCGACTGCGGCGCCTCACTACCGTGCGTCGCTGCCAGATGGAAGAGATTGACATTCCCCTGGAGAACGACGTCCCTTCGCGCCCTGGTACCAAGCGCGGTCGCACGACGGAAGACGTGCCGAAGGGCCGCGGTGGCCGCCGTGGAGCTCAGGCAGCAGCCACCGCGGAAGAGGAGCATGGCGACGTTGAGGGGAATACAGTTGCCTCCCTCCTGTACTCTGAGCCTTTTGCGCTCGTTTCCTCCACAGCATCGCAGTCCAACTCACCCACAACCGAACGCGAGGCGCGCGTGTGCATTAACTTCTCCACCTTGTCGGATGCGTTGCGCCAGATTGCCGCGGACCGTTCGCGGCTTGCAGCGTACAAGCAGCGCACCGACGGGCTCGTTGAAAGTCTGTCCACCGAAATGGAGACACTCTTGCCGAACCTGAAGGCCGCCTCCCGCTTTGTCGCCTCAGAGGACCGCCTGGGCTCCTCCTCCGCAGCGCTCGAGGAGGCGCGAGAGACGGCGCGCAAGGCGCACGCCGCGTTTCAGCAAATCAAGGAGCAGCGTTCGGCGCGCTTCATGGAGGTGTACGACAAGGTCGCTGCCAATGTGGACCGCATCTATCAGGAGCTCACGCTTGGCACCCGCGCCCATGCTGTGCACGGCTCCGCCTACCTCAGCCTGGAGGACGTGGAGGAGCCCTACCTTGGCGGCACCACCTACCACGCGACGCCACCGCTGAAGCGTTTTATGCCGATGGAGCTCCTCTCTGGTGGCGAACGCACCATGGCCGCCCTCGCACTGCTCTTCGCCATTCACGCGGTCTCCCCGACGCCTTTCTTTGTCCTTGACGAGGTGGACGCCGCGCTGGACGCGGGGAATGTGGAGAAACTGGCCAACTACCTGCGCACCAACAGCAGCACGTGTCAGTTCATTGTCGTCTCCCTCAAGGATCAGCTTTACCACATGGCGGACATTCTCGTGGGCGTCATGAAGGATAAGGAGCGCGAGAGCTCCAAGGTGCTGACCATGGACCTCAAGAACTACGCGTACTGACGGGCAAGTCATGCCTGTTGCGAGGAGGAAAAGAACCCCGCTCCTTTTTCGAAAAGAAAAAAAAAGAGGAAGGTTGATCTGCCATCTCACGCCCTTGTGTGCCTTCACACATGTTGCTCTGAACGCCACCTCGCAAGCGCCTCGTTTCCTTTGTCCTTCTTTGTTGCCTCTGTCGTCGCCACAGATCGCATTCATAGACCTCAAACCCCTCGTGCGGGATTTTGTCAACCCGAAATAGAAATCAGAGAAGACGTTACCATAGATGACCACACGCGGATGCGTTGGCCCCGTCGTTTTTTTTTTTTTTTAATGGTGCCCTCACCTCTATTTATTTATTTATTTACTCAATCATTTTTGGCGCTTCTTTGCTCACTTTGATCATTCATACAACCACATTACAGAAAGAAGTATTACCTCAAAGTATCAGCACCAGCTGAGGAGGGAAGTCCTCATTGCTCCGTTTCTCTTCCTCCTCTTTTCTTTTTGACTGAACGCATTGTTCGCCTTCGCATCGTAACGAGTGTATTATCAAACTTTCTTTACGTCTCTCTTTACTTTTGCCAGAACAAGCTCAGGTTATCGTCAGAAATGAAATCCGAGGGAATGGTACACAAGCGAAGCGTGGAAGAGGAACAGATGCCTCGCACGGTGTTTCCGGCAACGGTTGTGGAAACAACGCAGGAGCAACAATCATCCCGTTGCACCAGGTGAAACTATGCCAAATCGCCCTCTCCACGGAAGGGAGAGAATATTTTTGTGTGTGGATTCACGGGGACTCTATCCTGTCCACAAGTCAAGGGCTACGCACTCCCACTCTCTCTTTTGTCGCATCAGCCCTCACTTTCGCTGTCTGTGCTTCCTTGCCGATTGTTCCTACTACCTCCTTTTCAAATTTCATCAAACCTTGCTGCTGCTGTAGAAATGCCCACTGAGGACTTTAGCGTCGAATGGTCAACCACCCCCTCTCACGTTTCGCTAGCGTCAGAGGAAGAAAGCAATGGATCTATGGCCTCTGAGGGCACTCATGCTCTTCCTTCGCTGCACTTTGTTGATGCAGGGGAAACGGCTAACCCACAACACAGTAACTTGACACAAAGACGGCGCGACGACATGAACACATCTCTGGATGACTTCCTGCGTGAACTGGACATCAACACCACAACATCAGCGACGGTCCGCGCGGCACCCTCACGTACCGCCCCCACGGCAGCAGAGGTGGTGCGTCAGAAGTTGGCGAGAGAGTCTGTCTCTGCCCGTGCGGTGGAAAGCACCCTCGCGCATCGTCGCTTCAAGCCGCAGACACGACAACAAGACGTGAGACGACTTAGGCAAAAGACCGCCGTGTCTAGTGCCTCCTCCGCCCCTGAGCGTGTGAGGCCACCCACGCCAACAGGGCAGGCACCTCCCGTCGTCTCTTCCACAGAGGCTCCTCGTTGGCAACACGTGGACAGAGATGCAGAGGTCTCATGTCCATGCTGCGGTGGTACGTGGCCTGTGCCACCAGAAACTCAGTCCAGGGCACAGACACATCAGAGGGCAAACGCAGAGCTCGCGGCACTCGGTCAGATTAGCGCCTTCTTGGCAGGCCTCCCCCTGGTGTCCTCGGGTGAATGAAGTAGGTTACAGTTTGCCCTCTGGCTGAAAGAAAGACGGGCTACATTTCATAGATCCACTATAAACGGTTTTCTCGCATACGGCTTTGATCGCCCAATCACAAATACGCGCCAAAAATTAAAAAGTTTATTTTCAAAAAGGATAACCGCGCTTGGAAGAAGTACCCGTTGTGTGGAACGCGCTTAGGGTATGTCCCTCCTTTTCAGCGTAAATGCACCTCATGTACAGCAACGCACACCTATCTTATTGTTATTCTTCCCTCGTGTTTCACATGTTCTTGCAATGTAGAAATAGCACATTCTTTGCATTTTGACTCCACAGCTGCAACAACGGAAAGGAAATCAGACTTCCTTTTTCCTGCACTATTATTTTTTACGCCACCTCTTGATATTGTAAATCGCGAAATCATCAACGGGTCTACCAAGCTTTCGAAGAGGCAGAAAGAGGTGGGACGTATCGAGACTCACTGGAACCCTAGCATGCTAATGGGTAGTGACCAGTCTAAAGCGTACTGGCAGCCCGACGAGGATGCCCCGAATTGCAACCTCTGCGGCACCGCCTTCAGCTTCCTCACACGACGCCACCACTGCAGGAACTGTGGCTTTGTGTTTTGTAAAAAGTGCTCGGGCCACAAATGCCCCATCACTATGCGCGGCATCCAAGAGGCGGTGCGGGTGTGCGACTCGTGTTTTGCGGCTCTCGTGGCCTCCACTCGGGGCTTCTCAGCGCCACCACTGCGCGGTGCAGGGGTTCCGGGATTGGAGCCTGGTCATGGTGCACCGGACAGACGGCTGACAACCCGTGATACCAACAGCGCACCGGCCACTGCACACAGCTTTGCAGGTGGGGCCGGCGTAGACAGCAGTGCAGGCATCGCTGCGGCAGCCAAGGGCGATGAAAGGGAGAGCCAGTCCCGTGGCGCAGAAAATCCGACGCCGACGGAGGCGGAGGCCGGAACGGCGCGGCCTCCAGACGCTGCAGCAGCTGGGGAGGAGACTCAGCCGGAGGTGGAGGCCGAAGAACCTGTCAACGAGGCGTTCCAAGACGCGTACGGTGCAGCGGGCACGGCTAACGGCTCATCACAAGCCTCGGCACCCACCCAGCAGACCATGCACCAGCAGCAGGCAGCCAAATTTAATGCAAACCTATCGCCTGAGCAGATGGAGCGGGAAATCCTCGCGAGGCAGTGGGCCGCGGTGCGGCAAGAGGCGCAATTTGTTGACATCCTCGTCCAGCGCGCGGAGAAAGTGGAGCCGACGTCGATGGTGGAGTACAGCAGGGAAACAGAGGCAGTCACGCTGCAGCCCGAGGTGCCTGTGCAGGTCCTCGGAACCACAGTGCTTCCCTTGCCCCAGCCCGTTGAGAACAGTGCGCGGTACTTGATGGAGCCTGTGAAGCTGTGGACAAAGAACAATAGCAAGCAACTCTTTGCATTAGAAGCGGCGGCGACGGCCCTGGCTCCTCAACTACAACCGCCCCTGCGGCCTGAATCCATCCGCCGTGCGTGCCCCACCCAATTCGCGGAGTCGTGAGGACCATAGGCGACACAGGGGGGGGGGGGGCGGATGTTTCCTTGTGCTTCTTGTACAGTTTTGCTCTTTGTTTGCTTTTTTCCCCCGTGCTGGACACGTACCGCAGGGCGGATGGCACACTGCTTTACTCACAGTCCCCAGCAAGTGGGCTGGCTTTAGGTGAAATGCATTTTCGCCAAATATTTGCTGCATCTCTCCACTGCGTAAATTCATACCACAGCATTTTATGTGAAAAGAGGCTGGTGGCGCAAGTCAGCGTACCTGGTTACGCTTTGGCGCTATTCGCGATGTAAAGGTGGGGCGGCGTCGTAAAGAGGCGCTCCCACACGTCGCGCTTTCGCTTTCACTACGTCCCTGCCGATGCGAAGCGAACTGGTTTGAACGCACTGATCCTCCCACACCCACCATCACCACAGCCCTGAGGCTCCTTCCGATCCTATCGGTGAGCGATCGAAATACTGGTAGCCAAACGCTCCATCCTGGAGAATACTGTATCCAACCTTCCTCTTCTTGATCCTTTTCCAACGCCTCAAAGAGTCATTAGTGTTGCGTGTGGCACCGTTTGCAGCGTCACACTTTCCTTCTTTGCTTTTGCGTTTGTCGACTCGGCTGTCCTCGGGGGTTGTGGTCGCAGACACACTCAAACTCCTTCCCATCTCCATCACACTCTTGCGTGTGAGAGTGAGTGTGAGTGTTTGTGTGTTTGCGTCTGTGATCTTTCTCTGGTAGCAACTCCAGCCACCTGGTTGAGCACGCGAGCACTCTATCCAGTAAGAAAGGAGGTGCGAATATGATGCGCACGACCGTAGGGAATCTGCGGCAGTACAGGCCGTACTACAACCTGCCGTCCAAGTCGGAGAATGGCCGCAAGATGACTGGCTTTCTCACCCCCTATAGGCACTGGATGTGGAAGCAGAACGAGCTGTGGCGTAACGTCCACGAGGCCCAGTTTGAGCATCTGCGTCGGGTGTACAAGAGACAGTGGTTAGAATCCTTCCGCGTGAACGCCGACGAGTACATTTACAAGTACAACATTACCAAGTCGGCGCAACTGGCGCAGTGGGAGCATGAGATGCGCGCCCAGGAAAAGGCCCGCGTAGAGAAGCAGCAACTCGCACAAGGTCGACAGGCGCTCAAGAAGAAGCACCTGGACCTCCTCCGCGAGTTCCACGAGCGCCAGTTTTTCTACTGGTACGAGCGCGCGAGCGAACGCCTGCAGTATATGACGCACATCAACTACATTCCCCAGGCCGACTTTGCGCAACATCTTGAAAGGGAACTGAACAAGTACGTGGCTGGTTCCAAGAACCCGTACCCCCTTAATTTTGCAGGCCAGCTCCCGATGCTCGAAGACGGCGATGGCAATATTGTGCAGGTGCCAGCCACCCTCATGACGAACCATGGTACCGAGAACCCGGACTCGAGTGCCAGTGTGTATCAGCCGCCCGAGACGACGGCGCTCGCCGAGGATCGGTTGCTGGAAATGATGGCGAGCGCGCAGGAGGAGGAGCTCCGCCTGCGCTCGGACGAGTCCTCGGCCTTTTCCTCCGCCCTTGGTGACATTGAACGCGAGGAAGATGAACGTGAGGCCGACCGCAAGGTGGCGCGGAGCATGGAGGAGACCGAGGCTGAGCGTGAGGTCAGTCGGCGCGCGTACATTGACCGCGGCAAGACAGGATCGCGCACCATCTTCCGTCGCCCACGCTTCGAGGACGACGAGGGCGGTTCGACCACACCACCCGAAGGAGGCAGCGCGCCAGCTGTCAAGCGCAAGTCCCGGCTCGACAAGGTGCACGCGCTGCAGGAGCAGGAGGATGCCATGGCAGCCAAGCTGTCCCGTGAGCGGATGCGGGATGGCAGTGGGCAGGATGTCAAGATTGGTGAGACCGCGGGCCGCCGCGGTCGCATTCGTGACCAAGCGGTTATGCCGACGCTTGAGCAGATGCAGCAGCATCCTGCGTTGGCGAGAGGTGCTAAGGTGGGTGGATCCGTGCGCACAGGAGACATGGTGGATGAGCGCTTCAATAGAGGCAAATTCAAGAAAGGCGACAATGATGAGGATATGTAGTCACGCGCACACAAGAACAGCAACAAAAAGGAAGGCGTGGGGATTTTGAACGATGGACACCTCCTTGTTGGCATACATGTGTCTCTATGGCTGCATGCCCGGTGCCGGGGTTGGCGCAGCGTTGCGCTGCGAGTGTTGTCGTTGTAGCTGAATGTTGGTTGTCTTAAAAACACGACGAGGTAACGCCGTTCACAAATTTCACCTTTCAAAGCAAGCCAAAGAGGGAAACTCCCAGAGATGAAGAAAAGAGTGGTTCATCGAGGTCAGGGCTATGGGTCTGGGAAAACCAAACCAATCCTCCGTGAAAGCTGCACGACGATGCTTCAGCCAGAGCCCGTGGGTCGATGCGAGGACAACCATAGCAAATGGAACGTCATGAAAGTCTTCTTGGATTGACACGAGGCCAGAGGGATACGAAAAGGGGAACCAACAACGGGGTTTCTGTCCTCTTTGAGAGTTGCGCCTGCTCTTGCCCGCGTACATGTGTTAATCTGTTTCGCGTCACTGTCTTCTCTCTCCTTGCTTTTTCGTGTGCGCAAGTACAACGCAAGTAGACGAACGAGCGACTCCGCTGTTGATCCCGTTTGGAGTGTCACGGCGCGGTTCCCTTCCTTTTGTTGTGTGTGTTTCCTTCCCTCTGATCCATCTCCTTGTTTGCCGATCCACGGAGAGACTATCTTTTTTGACCCGTCCTGGTGTCGGCCGCTGCTTTTCTCGTTACACCTTTTCTTTCTCATATAGACCCTCACCTCCGGTTTCAACTCTGCCTTGCCAAAATGAAGACACACTATCGACTTGAGATCTCCGTGCAGCAGCTTCATGACCTGAAACAGCATGAGCTGGCGGCCTTCATCGCTGGTGGAAGTGAGATTGTCGTCAATTTCCTAGATTTCCCTGAAATTGCCGTCCAGCCGCAAACCCAACCATCACCTTCCGACGGGCACGGCGAGCGCACCATTGCGTACAACACGTGCCACACTGCAGAGTTTGAGGCAGACGCCACACAACTAGAGACCTTGCTCCCAGCTCAGTGCAAATGCGCGCTCAAGCACGCGAGACACGTACAATGGACGTGCCCCTGCCCTCTCTCCCCCACCAACACAGGCAGCCTCCGCAGTTACCCAATGACTAACACCCAGAGTGGAGAGGTCGTCGGTTACGCACAGGTGGGGTGTCGGGTGTACCCTGTGTTAGCTACGGCATCATCAAACTCGCAGCCAACGCAAGAAACCCTACTGCACAGCCTGGCACCTCCCCCACCCCCACCTCCACCACCACCACCACCACCTGGGGCGGCGCCGCCCACGGGCAAGCCCTACATTGTTCGTGTGGTCGTTGAGGATGCAAAGGCGAGCGCGAAACGGCCTGGACGCGATCGCGAAGCCTCAGCACCCTGTCGCTCACCTTCTCGTGTTGCTGCCCGCGGAGGGAAAGGTAACCGGCCAGCTGCTGCGGGGAGCACGTCTTCGTTCCCCTCCATCAACACAGCGACCGAAAGCACCTTTCTCTACACGCTGCAGTACGACATCGCATACCAGCTTCAATCCATGAGCGAGTTTCTGGCGACGACGCTGAAGCACGACCACACTCGCCTGACCGCCGCCACCTTGGACGGCGGTGCGAAGGGGCTCACGAACAAAATTGATAGAGGTGTGGAGCAAATTGTGCGCCTGTCCAACATTGTCCTCCAGGTGGCGAACCAACTCGTAGAAGACGACCCTGCACCAGCCTACACTGGGACAACACGGGATATCTTACCTTCCAAAAAGAAGGAGAAGGAAAGCGCCGTGCAGGTGAAGCGCAACCCAACGAACAAGCTCCCAACCCCTAAGAGTGGCACGGCAGCCCACTTTCTGACCTATAACGTCCTCTTTCAGCTGCAGTGTGTTGGCGCGAACCTCTTCTACATGACGGCGGCGTACCACGACGCGCTGGACGTTAACATGTCCACAGTGCCGAAGCAGCATGCGGAGTTCTGTGACCGTCTCGCCAAGGAGGTACAACGGCTTTCGCATAAAGTAAACATTATGATTCAATCTGCGATCGATGGGAAGCTGGGCTCTGCAGACACTTCGGCACGAGGAACGTCCAAAAAACCTGACAAGGCCAGTGGCGCGAAGCAGCGCAAGGGTAAGGTGAAGAGGCGCTCATCCTCGATCACCTCGTCATCTTCGCTGTCCTCTTCCTCCGTGCGGCGCGCCAGCAGCAGAAAGACGTATTCCTCTTTCTCCAGTAGCTCCAGCAGTCGCAGTAGCAGCAGCAGCAGCAGCAGCAGTAGCTCTTCCTCCTCGTCTCGCCACAGTTCGACAAAGAAGAGCCATAAAGCAAGTGCAAGTGCGCTAACGCCCCTCCACTCCCACCCTTTTCTGCCCACCCCCTCAGCGCAGCTGACACCGCAACAACTGCACCAGCAGCCGTCCTTCTCTGCGCCACCTGCGCAGCCGCCGCCACCTCCACCACCATCGGCTCCTCCCATGTCTCCGTCACTGCCCCAGCAGCAGCCGGCAGCAGCACACGTACCAGCGCCCGTCGGCGTCGCGAGCGCCACACCAGCAGCACCCCTTCCTCCCCCACCAGCGACGACCGCCACAGGTCCGGCGGGCATTGGTGCGTTGCCGTCACCGACGTCGGCGCCACCTCCGCCACCAACGATCCCTGCTCCTGCCCCTGCTCCATTCACCTTTACGACGACACCACCTGCGCCAGCGCTACCCACCACATCCGCAGCCCCGCCGGCACCCGTAACCGTTTCACCGCCCACACCCGCGATGCCTGTGCCCCTTCCCGCCGCACCCGCTCCACCTCCACCGCCAGCCCTGACAACGCCACAGGCGCCAGCACCAGCGCAGTCCCCGCCTCTTCCCATACCCGTTCCCATCCCCTTGCCGCCGCGCTGAGGGGCGTTCTTGGCAGCTTCGTGTGCCTGTTTCCTTTACCTTTCGACATGTCGACTTGTTTGCCATAGACTGACTATAGACGTCGTAGAAATTTCCGCAACAAAACGAAACTAAAAGAATGATGCCAACTGCTTTCGCCAGATGAACTGCGGCCCATGGGGTCTTCCCTTTTTCCTTGGGGTATTCGCCGACCTTCTGACCTTTTCGCTCTTCTGTGACGCGCGCTTTCCTCGCCAAGTCAAACCTATGCCTTTCCAATTCTGATTGCCTTTGTGTTCCTCGGTTGTGGTATGTAGTCCTCTCCGTTTCCCTAGGTAGGTTCGATGGGTTGGTTTTGTGCGCCGCGGGGGCTTCGGGTTTCGGTTGCAACGATTTGCTTTTGCGGGCGTTTGCCAGCCGGGGGGCGGCTCCTGCGCTCGGGTGATGTGCGGGCCATCGGTGCGGGGGTGCTGAGGGGGGCCGCCCCCCCCCCCCCTCACCCTCACCAAAACGCACCTCGAGCGCCAAAACCAAGCGAGCGGCCAGCACCAACATGGAAACACAAACGAACAGGTGGCATGCCACCCCCCCCCACTCCTTAAAGGCGACGCGCCAACCACCTCCTCTGACGATGAATGCTCGCTCTCCTTATCCATCCCCGCCACCTTCTTCAGAGATCGTTTCCGCGTATTTGTTCTTAGTCCGACCGAGAAAAGCACTGCACCGGCGAAGAAAATAAGCTGACGGCAGCCTTCACACAACCCAAGCACAGCAGTTTTTCTCGCACCACGCCCGTAACACACAGCACACCGAACGTGAGTCGATACGGCCGTGAAAAAATAATAATGCGCAAGGCGTTGGTGTTCTCGGGACAAGGATCCCACCGCAAAGGCATGAGCATGAATTTGGTCACCTCGCCCAAAACAGCTGCCCTGTGGGAACGCATGAAGGACGGCATGATGCGGAACTTTGGGGTCCCACTACAGGAGATCCTTCAGGAAAACCCGTCGAAAGTCCGCGTGTTTGACGACGCGCTCGATGTGAATTTGGCGCTGCAGTACAACTGCAAAGAAATTCGGAACACACCGGAATCGACACCACGAAAGCGCGAAGTGTCCAATCCAAAAGGTGTCATGCAGATGACTTACTTCACCCAACCGTGCGTGCTGGCGGCTCAGATGCTCGCCTTAGAGCACCTTAAAGAAACCACCGGACTCCGCATGCAAGACTTCCAGGCTGTCGCCGGCCACAGCCTTGGTGAATTTTCGGCTCTCTGTGCGTTAGGTGTGTTTTCTCCAGAAACTGCTTTGAATTTAACCTTCAAACGCGGTCTCTTAATGGAGCAAGTATTCGAAGCACAACCACGTGATCGGTACATGATGTACGCGTGCAACCCAACACGCGCGAAGTTGCACAACGACCCCACAACAGCAGATGACTACTTTTTCATCATTATGGAACTTGTTGCCCGCTGCCTGTCGACCACCACGTCCTTTGTGGAAATGGCCAACTACAACATGCTCCACGAGCAATACGTTGTAGCAGGCGACTTGGTTGGCTTGTCTGTGTTGGGAAAGTGCCTCGATCCACAATTTCGAGCAAATTGTGCACACGGTGACACGCTTGACGGTATCGTGCGTGATGCGGTCGCATCTGTGAAGCTTGACAAAGCCGACGGTATCACGATGCAACCGAATATGCCTGACCCTGGCGATTTTGTCACATCGGCAAAGAAAAAGTATGGGCGAAGACGCATGTTTCGCCGTTTTACCAGAGGACCCGATGATGGTGCGACACCGGCACTAGAAAGTCTCACCCACCTGACCTTGGAGGAGGACGGTCGCAGTGGGCTGAAGAAAAAGTCCTGGTACATTCCTCTCCCTGTCGAAATCCCGTTCCACGCCAGCTGCCTACGCGAGTGCTCTGACAAGTTTTTACCAGTTGTCCGATCCGCTCTGCCAGACGAGGCCACATTGCGCTCTCTTTTGTCCGTTCCACGTGTCCCAGGCGAGACACAGAAAACCCCACTCTGGGTTACCAATTTGACAGGCACCACGTTTAACCCGCTAGACAAGGCATTCCAGGAGGATACACTGGAAATTCTTACATCGCTCAACGTCGGCGAGGTACAGCACAACGGCCGTTACTCGAGCAATTTGTTACGTGACACGTTTGAAAATGGTGTGAAAGATGGGAATGTCTCTGATATTTGCGCCACCATTCTCGCTGCGCAACTGTCTCACTCGGTCTTGTGGATTGAGGACATGGACACCATTGTACTGGACAACAAGTGCACAAACATTTTAGAAATTGCTCCCACAAAAAATGTGTCGGAAATGTTCAAACGCAGCACCTTCCATGACAGGGCAACAAACGCTCCGATCCGTGTATCGACAAAGTCATACCCCACCGAAACGGTGGGTTAGCATATATTTTTCTTTCGAAATCCTCACAAAGTCTTCCTCATAGGACCATTCTTGATGAAGCGGTGCAAGCACGAGTGTCCACTCCATGACCCCCTTTGATGGATTGTGACACTTTTATTTCCTCTCCTGTTCTGAGTGAGGGAACTCGAGCATACCGGGTGACAAAAACTACCTGTCAGCTTCGTCTTCGTTGGTTTTGCTGGCGGGAAGGTGAAAAGTCTCCGGATATAGTGGCTGATTACTTGCTGCAGAAGTGTCTTATGATCCCCTCTTTGTTTGGATACATTCCATATGGAATTATCTGGGACCAACTTGCTAGCGTTGCCCCGTGTTTTTCTTTTGGTTTGTACGTTTCGTCACTTAGTAGCGTTGTCTTTCACCTGCACTGTTAACAACGCAAACAAATTTATGTGCGCCAACAAAAGTACATAAAATGATGACCGCAAATCCACGGCGATTCACGTGGTGGGTGGAATGACAGCAACTCCAAGATTATTATTTTTTTTACCGGTGCTCAACCCAGCCCTCACGGCGCCATGTTCCACAGGACAAAAACGCACCACTGATTCGCTTATCATTGCCCTTATTTTTCTTTGTGTAAACCATAATGACTGCATGCTCATCTCGAAAGGCTGAAAGGTTTCGTTTCCGGTTTTGTCTCAAGTTTCTCTTTCTGTTTTCTGCGCTCACTTGGTTGTACTAACGAGGAAACAGACGCAATGTTTCGCCGGAATGTTCTGTACCGCACTGGCGTTGGTGCGGCAGCATTCCAGCACACGAGGATTCGCCGCATGATGTGGGGCTTCAAGGACTCAGATATGCACCGTCTCGCTCGGCAGCGTCCGTGGTGGGAGAACGCCGCCATTTTTGTAGGACTTCTCGTGTTCATCAACGCTGCAAGTGCGGCCATGTACTTGGGAAATCGTTGGTATCAGTCGTGGAGACCTTCTGGCAACGAACTTGGAATTGTTCGTGCCATGGATGTGAAGTTGTTCTCACGTCCCGATTTGGCTGTCGCCGCTGTGCGGATGGTGTTGCATCATGCCCTCTCTGGTACAAAAACGCCTTTTGGAGAGCCGATGGTTGCTCCAGCTTACCTGAAACAGGAAGCTGAGGAACTCCTGAATCTTGTACTGGAGTTGCACGAGGAGAACCCTGCCGTAAGCATTCCGGATCTCTGGGCTATTCTTACTGCCAAAGCCTTGGCTCGTCTTGGTGGCCCTAGTGTTATTGTGCGTCGTGGTCGCGGCGGACCTGAAGAAGATGCTCCCGTCGATGACCTCTTACAGTTCCCTCCGACCCTTGTGCCGGAAGACAAACGCGACGTACTTAATATGAAGCGAGTCCTGACCCGCGAGGGTTTCTCCCTCGAACAAATCGTAGCCCTCATCAGCTGCTACCGCAACGTGGGATATCACGACGCAGTGAATTTTCATACAACTGAAGAAATTAAACCTCACGTGAAGCGAAAGCCATCACTCGTAGGACCCGACACAGACGATTTCCATGCTCCAGATTTGTTGGAAAAGTGCACCCTCGACCCCTACGTCTTTGGCTCGGAATATTTTGACCTCCTTCTCGATTACACCTGGAAACAGGAGGGCATCTTCAAGAAGAGTGAGAACTACCGCTGCAGTCAGAAGGACCGACGACGCGAAGTTGTGTTACTTGATCCGTTCTCCGAAAAGGCACTGGAAGTACAGCGCCGCCGAATCGAAGCGGAACAACGAGCAGCAAGCGTGCTTTCTGATGCGTCGAATGATCGTACGGGGGTCGCAACAGAAAAGGAAGGCAGTATCTTCGGCCGCAGTGGAGAGGCTCAGTTCATCCCGGGTATGAGGACAAAGACAGATGACGATGAGCTGTCTGCCAAGGTAGACCGGGTTCTGGAGGATAGCATTGAGGTGGATGATTCTGGGGAGACGATCGATCCATGCGAGCACGTGTCCATGCGAGCCGTGGATGTGATGCTCTTGGATGACGCGCTAACGCGAGGTTGGCTGCATAGGTTCACTGAAAATGAGATCACATACTACGCTGCGGTGAGTGATGTGTTCACCATTATCCAGGAGTACGGACACAACACCAACAAACTGCGCGAGCATGTGCGTATGGTCTGAAGAATTTTTTTTGTCACAGTTTCACCTTCTGCCGACAAAAACTGACACGTTGTCGGTTGAAGCAGTTTTCCTTCACACACCTAAACTCCCTGCGCAAAATGAAAACATGTATTCATGAGAGTCAGACTTTACTCAACCAACCGGAAGGATAACGATGGTACCACGATCTTATGGACTTGGTTAATGTCAAATTGAACGATCGCTTGCATTCTTTGTGCGCGTGTTTGGATCGAAGAGATGGCGAATTCTGACGTGAGTTACTGAACCAGCTCACTGTCCGATGTTTGTTAGTATGCTGTTCGTGTTCCACCAGTTTATGGGATATTCTATCACAAATTTTTGTTTTCTTCCTACTCTTTTTTACCCCCAAACAAAGCGGAAGAAATACAAAACGCCAACAAGGACAACAAGCCAAAGGATTATTATTATTTTTTCTCTGTGCGGGGAAGCTCTTTGTTTTGGCAGCTCCTGCTCCTTTAGCATCATCGACAACTCTATACTTGCTTACAAAAACGTCACCATGGGTGACGCCAACGACAACAAACAAAACAATTCGAAGGAGAGTCAATCGAACAATAATAATGACTACAAATCCCTCAAGTCTGATCGCAAGACAATTGCAGCCATTGCGTCAGCAACCGTTGATGGCTACCTCCGGAATGCCTCGCGGCGTCATCGTGTTCCTGCTGCTGAAGGCGGCCGAGGTACTCGCAGAAAGCTTGCCATGGTGACATCCGCCATGGTTGCACAGGAAGCGCCAACCGATGCAATTGTTGACGCCGACGACGAATGGGATGAGGTTGATCTTCCTGCCATTCCTGTGAAAAAACAAGAAACTGTCAAAACAGACGCTATGACAGCAAACGATGCTGGAGTCGCGAACGGTATGAAAGGCGAAAGAGGCACCAGTGAGCTCCCTATCGTGAAGGATGAACCAAACACCACATCCTCTTCCAACGCGTCCCGTCCTCCGACTGGGGCCAAGACCGAAACGGTTATAGTGGACGACCACTCTGTGGCACAGAACGCCGCTGCGTCAGCCTTGCAACCTTTCAACGTAGATGACACCCCCTTGCCGCAGGGTGCACGCCCTCCCCTGATTGAGCAGCCCCGGCGGAGCATGTGGCGCCACGGCAACGACCCCGCGTATGAGGCGTTGCGTGAGCAACGGGATTTGCTCGCAGCACAGAGACGCTCTGACCGCATCCAGCGAACGAGCTATGCCATTGTGGAGCTGACGACATTGCTTGAGCGAGGTCGCTTGCTTTGGCGGGAGGCACACCACCCAGCATTTCTTCGTGCGCTTCTCATGTTGGTGCGGGAGCCAAGCGAAGACCCAGATGCACCGTCTGCAAAGAAAACGAAAACAGAATCCGCTATCACAGCAACCAAGGGGCGCGGACGCACAAGCAGGAAGTCAAATTCAGAGGCGTCATTCCGTCCTGCCGGAGTTCACGTTCTTTCTGCCGCTGTCACAAGCGCCAAGCGCCTCGTAGCGGAGGCGGCGAAACCTGAGCACACAAAGCCCTCGCTTGCACCAGCATGGGTGACCCCTAGCCGGGACACTGTTAAGAACAAAACAACGGAGGCGGTATGCCTCTTGCTCAAAGCCATCAATGACACGTTTACCCTTGTGTTACCTGAGGGCTCGAACGACAGCAGTGAAAACGAACGATTGCAGGCCAACGGTGACGGAGAGGCACCACCCGTCGACAAAGCAGCAGCTGCGATGTCGGACTGGGCCGCACCGCTTGAACTTCAGTGCATGATGCGAACCCTTAAAGAGCGGCGGCGGCTCGGGCCATGTCCTCAGGAGAAAATTGGACTGGCTCATACGCTCTATTTTAGCGTTGTCTTTCTTGCTCTGGCTGCCATGGCGAAGCTTGACTGCCGTCTTGTGATGGCGAAGCAATTGGAAAGGGAGAAGGATGAACAGGAAAAGAGAGATGGCACGCGGAACGAGGAAGAGTCCGGTGCGACGTTGGTTGCCTCTGCTGCGTCACACAAGTTGGAGAAGATGTCCATTTTCGTAAAGGAACCCAAGAAACGGGGCCGCAAGGCAGCTGACGGCGCAACGGAAGGTGACGAGGGCAAGGAGGGCGAGCAGGTCAAGTCCAAAAAACAACCGTCATCGTGTTTTTGGGTGGAAGTCTGGAGTGTGGAGCGGAACAGCTTTATTGCGGTGAACCCTTGTGTGGGCTGCACCACGTTGTGGGGAGCCCCGTACACCTTCTCCATTGCAGGAGACGTCATTGTCGATGCGACGGCGCGCTATACGTCCAAGTACAGCACCGCTTTCTCGTTCAACCGCCGCCTGGGCCGCGTGAATGCGTTTGGCTTCTTGTGGAAGGACAAACTCACCTGGGACGACGTCCGGGAAATCTCCGAAGTCCTCCTGGAACCCTTCTGTAAAGATGCCACCGCCAAGACACGGGAACGCCTGCCGCGGGAGCGGAAGCAACTGGAGTCCCTCGCGTATTCGGAGCCCATCCCGACGACGTTGGCAGCTCTCCATCGCCATCCCCTCTTTGTAATCGAGTCCGATCTCGCACGGCACGAAGGGGTGTACCCAAAGGACACAACCACGACTGTCGGACGGGTCAAGGGCCACACCGTCTACAAGCGCTCCGCCGTCGTGAGCTTGCGCTCGCGCGACGGGTGGCTGCGAGAAGGACGCTCGCTCCTCGACGACGATGACGCACCGTACAAGGAAGTGCCGCCCCCTGCTTCGCGCCCCTTTGCCGCGCCGTCCATGTTCTTTGGTCGGTGGCAGACCAAGCCGTTTGAGCCGTTGCCATTGCGCCACGACAACTCCATCCCGCACCACGGCCGAACCTCGTGGTACATTCTCCTGGACGCTGTGCCACCTCCTGGTATTGTCCACCTCACCCACCCTCAGATTGCGCGTGTGGCGCGTCGCATGCAGCTCGACTTTGGTCTCGCCGTCGTGGGCTTCCATAAACGCCAGATTGACGAGAACCGTCGCGGCCATTGGGAAGCGGTTATTGACGGGGTTGCCGTCCGCGCCGTGGATGAGGCCCGACTCATGCACGCGTACAAGGAGTGGATGCAGCTGGTCCAAGAGAAGGAGGCTGCCAAGCGTCGGGACCGTGCCATGCATTGGTGGCAGCTGCTCATCCAGCGAATGCTCGCCATGGAGCGACTTCGCACACAGTACCTTGACGGCGCGGCGAGGGGTTCGCTACCAACTATGTGATGGAGCTTGTCCTGCAATTTGCTTGCGTTTTGCTTTGCCGGTGCGTGAGAGAGGAAAAGAGGGCTCGCTCGCTGGTTAGCACTAGCATTCTTTTTCAGTTTCACCTGTTCCAGTCAAGGAGCCAATCTTCCCCCTCTTGCTTTTCCCCCTCAAGTATATGCTACTCTGCGCACCTTGTTGGGTATTCTAGACGCGCCTGGGGTAAAGGAAGCCGTATTCGTAGGGAGCGCACAAAAAGAAATGCACAGTAATGTGAACCAGAGAACTTTTTCGTACAAGGAAATCCTTGCGGGCCGAGTACCATGTCGCCACAGGTCGTCAATGCTACCAAGAAAAATAGTTTCGCGGCGCGATGCGTTCGATACAACCTTCCCTTTCGATGAAGCGTTTCACAATTTCTTCCCCACACACTCTCTCTCTCTTTCTCTGTCCATAAAAAGTCACGCCAAAGTCATTTTCTTATTCACGTACCGTCCCCGCGCCAGTTTTTATTTTCGCACGTTTACTCGAGCAATTCTCATTCACAGGCATCAGACCTCTTCTCATCACCATCGGCCTCTAGCTCGGATCGCTACGTTACCTTCGGCACGTATGATGTACGCGACGGCATCTCACCAGACAATGAACGGCAACAAGCTCCCCCCGTACCACGGTGTCTCGCCCCGGGCGACGGCGCAGAATTACACGGCCCACCGCGGCGAGTATGTCTCCATCATTTTTGAGCTCTCCGGCCCAGGGGAATTCAAGTGTGGCGCAACAGGTCAGAGCATGAAGGTGGTGGGCGTCCCTGACGCTGTCGAGGTGAGCCGTGTGTGTGAGTTCATCTGCTACGTGGACCCCGCTTCCTCGGACCTCGTTTACTTTCAGCACGCCCTCCTTGATGATGAGTTCGACTTTGACGTCTACCGTCGTCTTATCAATCTTGCCCCCAAGTTCCCTGAGCTGTTTTAGGAAACACCTGGTCTGTTTCACGCGTTTTTTTTTTTTCGTTCATGAGATAACCATAGAACTCATCTCCCACCCCCCTTCAGAACAAAGAGTGTTCTCTTACCTTTTCGGCTGCTTAACAAACCTTATTGCTTCGATCCTCCACTCGGCTCATCGTATCCCCCGCCGAAAGAAACAAAAGAACTTACATTCAGAGAAGAATACAAGAACACGTCCCACCCATAGAGCGCGCATTTTAGAGCTCTCACTGAAGTCTGCAGCCGTACGACTGAGGTGAGAGAAAGAGGCAAGAAAAAAAAGGGAAAGGTGAAAACACTCAACGCTTTTCACGTTTTCACGCGAACTTTGTTCTTTCTACCCGTTCTCTTGCTGTCTTTGAACTGCTTTACTTCACGTGGTGTTCCGCTGACTGCATGTTGCCCAATATTTCAGCTAAGCTGTAAAAAGAAAACAAAACATTTTGGGAATCAAAGCGCCAACGAGATATGAAGGACAGAACGGGAGCGGTGGCAAATACGGACAAAACTAGTTTTGCCCGGATGAGCATCTGCACCATTTACACAGGCCAAGATTTTGGCGACCTGAGTCCACGGTCATCTGTGGCACCATTAGCATTCATTTGGTGTTAGTGTACGGCGTGTAGGAATTTGCATTCTTTTCTTTTGTTCTCCCATTTCCCCTTGGTATCATGCTCAGATAATGCACCGTTCCTAGTGCACGAGGAGGTGACAAGCACGCGCATGCTGCTTGCAACACCCACAGTCGCACAGGAATGTCTATGACATTTGACAACGCCCTTTGCATTCCCCATATCTCTGCGAAAACGTATTCGTCTCCTCCCTCTGAATTTCACCTTCTGTCACCTCAACGTGCCCCTCTAACGGCATCGAACTAGATCGTGGTGGTTAAATCTCCCCTTTTTCCTTGTCATCACAGGGGAGGCTTTGTTGACTCACCATCGCAGCACATGTGGGTGCTGTAACTTCGTGGAACACTGTCCAAAAAGTAGACGTACTATCGCGTTGGAATAAACCATCAACATATACCCCCCTCCCTCCACCCCCCACACACATACAAAAGGAATCAACCATGAATGCAGAGGAGCACCACGCATATTTGCGTGCCATAGAGGCAGTACAAACACTCTCAAGCAGCACGCAGTCTCAGAGCGGTAGAGAGGAGGCCGCACGCGCTGTCGTGTGTGGTCCGCCCGCAGAGGATGTTTTCCTGTGGTGTTGCTACGCGCTCCAGTCTATGCTGCACGGCAAAAATACAAAGGGCAGGGATGGCGCACCGTGTGAAGTGGCGCTCACTTGGACGCGTGTCATGTGCTGCTGGCTTGAGGCGTGCACAGAATGGGATGTGGCGACCCGGAGAAGGTGTGGGCATGTGATCCTACCAGTGTGCCGCCTCATGTTTTCCTCGTCCCCGGTATTGTATTCTCGGATCGAAGGCGTAATTGAGACCCGATGGCAAGAGGATGTCGGTCACGAGGCTACGGAACCCATGAAAGGGTCTGATAGAGGAAGGGAGACATTGCCCTACGTTCTCGCCCGCTGCAAGGCAACCATGAGCCGGGACGTTCTCCAAGTCACATGGGACCTTGTTAACCCCAAATCCATGCAACTTATCGCGATGAAGCGGTTAGAGGCCTTGGGGCCTGCGCTAGACTCTCACCTATCTGCCACCGGCACATCGTTCGCCGTTGCAGATGTGGCCACGACCGCGGGGGACGGGATTGGGTCGTGCACCAAGGCGTCCGTGATGGCCGCGCTGGAGGCCGCCGACCAGAATCCAGACAGGACGACGGCGATCCATGCGGCATGCATGGAGCCACTGCTCCACCATCTCAGAGAGCAGCACTCAAGTGAGAAAGGTCCTTTGGCCGAGCACGGGCAGGCAGAGGTGTCACACTTCCTGGAACGCGTTGCCTACGACATCGTCACAAAGCTGAGCTCAGGAATCGTGGAACAAGGCTACTACGCACTGCCTTTCTTGGCGGACTTTCTCGAATGCGGTTCGTTTGTGAAAGAGGAGCGATATCGCAAGGACCTCGCAAGGTTGAAAGCGGCTGTTCAGGCGGCAACCAGCATCGCTCTCTCTCGACAGATCACAGGCGCGTTGGCAGGATACGCAAAAACAGCGACTCAGAGTAAAACATGGGTGTCTATTCCCAACTCCCAGGTGCGTCTATCGCGCTGCGCGTTCAACGTGTTATCAGCGGTTGTCGAACCCTGCATGAACATTCTCCGCCGACCACGCGAGGAGACGTGCGTGTCCGGGGAGGACCTCAACGAGGACGCCAAGAAGCTACTCTCAAGTCTGGTCCGTGAGGCATTTGCAACGCTCGAAACGCCCAATGTCGGCCCACAGAAGGGATCTTCCAAGACCTTGTCACGTACCAGAGAGGACGCCCTTGTGCTTCTGACCTACATCGCAAACTAAGAACTCGCGATGTGGAAGTTCCTCGGCTCTTTTTCGTCTTCTCGTTAGATCCTTCTCGCTATGCCAATACCTGCTCTCCACTGGACAAAATTGGAAAGAAAAAAAGAAAAGAGGGGCACAGACGGATGGACAAAATAGACTTTCCGTGTTCTCGCCGTCGAGAGACCTCACCGTTACGGGACACGTCTGCGAAAGGCACGATGAGCGGTGCTCGATTTGTCGTTTGTGTCTGGCTGCTTCTCACCATTTCTCTCTCTTTTAACTTACACACCATTGCGTAGCGGAGCGCTTATCTCGTTCAAGCACGCACCACAAAACTTGCAGATAGCGAAACTTGTTTATTATTGTTATTTTCACTCCAACCATGCGTACGTCTCGGAAAGCGTTTCATACCCCTTTCGCTGATACCACAACCTCCTTCATGGAGAGGTCGGCCCCCTGCCTACCCACTAAACGCCCACGAAGCCTTTCTCCTGAGTCTCTGGCTGCGGCGGACAGACTCGTGGAGTTGAGTGCAGCCCCTCCCGCAGGTGACGCTGCGGCCACCCCACAGAACCGGAGTCGCTATGGAAGCAAACGAAAAGCATCGACAACTCCTCCGTGCAGCCCATTTGCTGGAAGCTTCACTCCTCACCACGACCGGCCCTCTGAGTCCTCTGAGGTCCTCACAGCTTCGTTCCCAGGGAGTGCGTCACCGGTCGAGGTGTCCACCCGTTTGGCAGCACAGATGCGCACCCTTCCCTTCATGGAGCAGGCCCTTGTCACAGATACCCTTGAATGGCTTCGGGTCGTGCAGCGCACAATCACATTTCTTGCGGATGTGAAAGGCGTGAGCGTCAGCGCGGCATTGGCAGAACTCCGCATAGATCCTTCCCAGGTTTTCTTTGACCCAGCGGAGGAAGCATTTCTTGCGTGGTAAGGGACAACGAGGCGTGAACGGTTGTTGTCCCACGGTGGCGCTGTCTCTCCTCCTTGCTTTGACCTGTTCTTCTCTCTTTTTTCTGCTATCCTTTGTTCGAATCACGGTCCTCAAAAAATACGACGGGCATGACAACGATAGAAAAAAAAGAGGAAGAGATAGCCATGAAAACTGTCTTTGGGTGATGGTGTTCGCTGCTCCTATTTCAGATTATACGTGTACGACCAGGACACTTGCTTTGTGACCGTGACTATAGTAAAGTACGACCTGCTGTTCTCTTCTCCATTCTTGAACTCCTCGTGTAGTACATGTTAACGTAATAAAGAAAAGCTCGACCGACCCTTGTGAGGGATACGTCAGCCGTACACACCAGCCCACTCACTTTTCCACGAGAGGAAACACCAAAATCGAGAGAGGGACTACCGGTCCAAAGAGTGCCAGGTTTGGTGCTCCTTCTCCCGGCTGAGCCGTCATGATGCTGCGTAGGTACTCTTCTCCTCTCGTGCTGTCCCACCGCATGGAGGGTTGCCGTTTCGCGGCGCACCTCCCTTGCTTGTTGAGTCCCAATCGCCCTGGTCAGCAACATCCTACTTCGTTTAGTGGATCCGATGTCTCCGCAGCATTTGAGGCTCCTTCACAGCCGCCAGCGAGGGTGGTGTCCAACGCTTGGGGCACCCCGCGTGCTATACCCAGGATGCCATCCGCAAGCGGGACCGAAGCGGCCGTGATGCCTTCTTCACCATCCGCATCCTGCGACGTTGCGGGTGCGTCCCCATCACCAACACTCCCTGCTGCTGGTCCCGTCACCACGAGCGGTCAGCCGCATGAGAAGGCCGTTATGCACTCTCATGTCCTTGACCTGATTGAGGTTTGTGTGCCCACCGTGTTTACGGCCGTCACGCAGATCGCACGCAGGGTGCCGGACGCTGTCATGGAGGCCTTGGGGAGTCTCCCAGAAGGGGGCGCGGGCCTATCGGGCTACCTGACAAGCCACCCAACACATTTTGCCGTCACGCGAATTGGCAAAGCCGTTGTCGCGCGGCGGCTTCACGCGCAGACAACGTTAACAGTGACACAAGCGTCTGCACTCGTGGCGCAGCTGACGAGGGAAGTGGTGAAGGAAAGCGTTGACCCAACAGGGGAGGACACCTTCACTGGCAAAGAAAAGGTTGTCTTCTGCAGGTCCACTCCCACGTCCCCCGCACATACTGTTGACAGATGCCGTTTCATCCCCAAAGAGGTTTCAACGACCATTCCACCTTTCCTCATTCCCGTCAAGGCGCTGCTCAACTCGTCTTCTTTCTCTTCCTTGGCGGAATGCAAGGAGTTCCTTCGCAAGCACGAGAAGCTTCTCCGTCATGTCAACCCATTCACGCATAACGGTACGCAGTCATTGGGTGGGAATGCGGCTAGCACGGAGCCAGAGGACAGCTTGTGGATAAAAGGCTTTGTTTCGATTCACCCTGACGTTCAGAGAGGTGCTGCCGCGCAACTTCAAGAGGACGCGGCGTCGGTAGCGGAGCGCTTCGCTGCATGTGAGGTACAGGATTACGAGTGGTACCGTGTGGCGCGGTTGCTCCCTTGCGCAAACAGAGAAGTGCCTTTCACCCGACACATGATGCTACAGGCCAGGTCGTTTCTCCCACCAGGGCGCTCCCTCTTACATGTGTTGTATAGCGCGCCTCACCTCTTTCACGTCCACATCACCGATGACTTTGTCAAAAGCTGGGAATCCCCTTTGCCTTTGAACACGACAGACAAGACAGAAGACGACGACGTGGAATTGTCTCTCCCGGTGAGGTGTCAGTTCACACTGGACCCCTCCTTTGTTTTGTCTGTGAAGGAGACCAAGGAAGAGCTCTCCCAGGCGCTCGTGGCCCTGACGACCGCGCCCGCAGAAAGAGCAGCGGGGTCGGGGCAGAGGAAGCCGGTGGACCGCGCCCGCCGTCGCACGCTGCGGCGCAAGCTGCACTACCTGGAGAACATCTCCCCCTGCTTTGACGACCGTGTGCTTGCCGTGCAGCTACTGGACGCGATGCCGGCAAACGAAGCCATCTCTGTCTCCACGCTCGTCTCAGAGCTGCCAGGGGCAGCGTGGCTCTGCCTCCCGGGCAACCTCCGCAGCATGTTTAACAAGTTTCCCGAGTACTTTGTGTACTTTTACGATGGCGTCAGTGACGGCCCCATGGTGCAGCGCGCTGACCTGCCCCCACCATCCCTGCGGACCCTGGATAGCATCGGCGCGGAGGAAATCTTGCAAGAGGTGTTTCTACACTACCCCAGCCGTTTTCACCCCGAGAGCGGCACCTGTATGCACCGGTGTCTCACCGCGTTGCCGCATCCTCACCGGCAGCGCGTGCTCTGGCACATGCGCGATGTTGGGGAAGAAATCCTCCGCCGCTATCCGGAGAAGGTGGAGATCCTACCAACAGCCCACGCGATGGGCGGACTGCTGCTGGACAAGAAGAAGGTTACATCAATGCTTCAAGATGTCCATGGGCGGCAGGACTTGTTGCTGCCCTTCCGCTTTGTAGGGGAGTGGCAGGAGAAGCTCATAGAGCGCTATAGGCGCTTCTGTGCAAAGCACAAATATGAGACACCTCTCCGCAACGGCCCAGCAGGTTACCAGTGACTCAAACAACCCGAAAATTTCATGAGAATGCCTGATCTCGCGTTCAGCGCGAACGACACTGCGTGAGAAAAACAACAACAACAAAAAAAAAACAATGACAACAAAAGTTGGACAAAAGACGAATGTTTGCTCACTGTCAAGAAAAGTCAAGGACGGCTAGCGTCTGTTAGGCAACGTGAATATCGTGTACTTGGAGGAACGCTTCCGTTGAAGAGCTTTGCGAAAGGAGTACAGATGCGAGCACCTTCAGAATCCCTTCACTCTTGTTCTTGTGTTTCCCCTCTTCTCTGCTAACATAAAACACCACGAAAAACCCACAACCTCGACAGATAGTGCTAGCAAGTCGACACACTCAGAAGGTTGGCGCGGTCACCTTCTTCCCCGCTTTTGCCTTCTTCCCTTTCGTTTCTCCATTTATTTCGGTCTGATATTGTGTGCAATGTCGTGTTCGCAGTTCAAGCAGCAACGGTTACCAGCGTGGCAACCATTGCTGTCACCAGGTTATGTTGCGATGCTAATGATGATTGTGGCAGCGATCTTTCTTCCCATTGGAATTGGAATCGCGAAGCTCAACAGCGACGCCTTTGACCTCGAGGTCCGGTACGACGATCAAAGCCCATGCGTCAAAAATCCCTCCCTCCGTGGCCGCAGGGAGGCACCGGATGGTACATTGTACGACACCGGCTGCGTCTACAGTGTGTCTTTTGTCCTTGAAAAACCACTGAAGGCACCCATCTTCATGTACTACGGTCTCACCAACTTTTACCAGAACCACCGTCGGTACTCGAACTCCAAGAGCGACGCGCAACTCGCTGGGGAACCTGTGCCACCGGGGAAAGTTCACGCCTTGTCTCCTCTTGCGATTCCCGGCGACCTACACGGTCAGACGGCGACAGGTATTCGTGTGGGCGGATCGAGCTCCCTGCGTTACTCTGACTTTGTCTATGCCCCTGCTGGTCTCGTGCCATGGTCCATGTTCAATGACACGTTTGTCCTGTACCGTAGCACACCTCAGGAAAGGCCCGAGCTCGTCTGCGATGGCGGCGCGTTCTCTCGCGCGAGCAACGAACCCATCAACGCGGACGGGGTCGAAACTCCGCAGCGCCGGGGCCCAGACGGCCGGCCCAGAGGCTGCCACAAGAGGGGCATTGCATGGGACACGGATGTATCGCACAAGTACATGCCACTGCATTTTCCTCGCGAAGAGGTGCAGACGCGTCACCTTATCTGGAGCGCCAAGCGTTCCTTCTACCCGGGTGCGCCAACGCTGGCGACCAACGACACGTGCTTCAACGAGGGGTGGTACGCAAATGAGGCAGGGCATCTGATTCCCGTCTCCACAGACGAGGACCTGATGGTGTGGGCTCGGGTAGCGTCCATGCCTACCTTCCGCAAGTTGTACCGTGTGATTGACGAGGACCTTCGCGCTGGCAGCTACATGATGGAGATTCACGACCGGTTTAACGTTGCCAGCTTTGGCGGCGAGAAACGATTTGCTCTGTCTACGCTATCATGGATTGGAGGCAAGAACAAGTTTTTGGCGTACTTGTACATTGGCGTAGGTCTCGTTGCGGGCAGTGCGGCTCTTGTCCTGGCGGCCTTATACAAGAGCTACGGCACACGTGCGGAGAAGTCGGTCGCGATGCTCATCGCGGAATAATGCAACATGCCTGCTGCGGCCTGCGCCATGATGGTTTTACCCGTCATTGACGTGGGCTCACCTCGCCGCTTGCTAGCTTGGTTGCACCTGTTGTCGTTGTCTCTCGCTCCCACAGCAAACGTTCATTCACGTTCTTTATTGCCCTCTGGCACGCGGAAGGGTGGAAGAGGTTCCCGTTGCACCAGCGTTCATTCATCGCCTCGTTGAACTGCATCTTGGCTTCGTTTGCCTTTGCTTTACTCGCTCTTGCCTTCTTATGGGCCTTTCGCTTTCGCAACTGTCCTCCCCCTTGTCTATATGTCAAAAAATAAGAAGATAAATGGTAAAGGGTCAAATCGGGAAGATTATTGCGCATTACATGAATCCTCAGATGCACGTAGAGGGGATTTTTTTTTTTTTTTGCGTGCAAAACAGATGTCAGATCTAAGCGAGAGGTTGTGCTCTGCGTGACGACAGGGGCCAGTGGCACCGATCTCTGCGCCATGTAGTCCCGCGCTGACGAGTAGTACGCAAGGAGAGCATATCAACAACCCACTTCTACCCATCTCTACGGTTTCGACTTCATAGCGCCTTCATTTAAGAAAAAAAAAAAGACAAAAGCGTGACTGGACACCCACGTGACGTGAAAAGCGAATCTCAACCATTTTACTTCATCCAACGTGGAAGACTTTGTTATCAGCACGCGCGAAAGACGCGCACACGGGCAATCGCGAACGAGGTGCATTACCAGGAGGATGGAGTTCGATGATGTAGACGGTGAGACCGTGTCTTTCGACGTTTTGCTCCACAATGCGCGGGAACAAGTCCTTCGCCCGGCATCATCCACCACGGCAGCTGGCGACGGGGTGGAGGTGGACTGGAGCCGCATCGCCGAGACGAACGAGGCCTTCAAGGATGTCTCAAAGGAGGCAAAGAAACGGGGGCAGTTGTTCGGTCCGGTTCTTGTGGCCTGCGACCTACTGACGCAGGGGTTTGCCCGATGTCTCGGGGACGCGACCGATGGGGCGGGCAGCGGGGCGGAGTTGTTGTGCAGTCACGCAGAGGGGACGGTGCTGCGGTCTCTCGCACCTCTTTACCAATCCTTGTACGAGAGCTCTCCCGTGCCGACGCGGGTTGCCTGGGAAGACGAAGCGCGTGCGGTGTTTTCGGGGCCTTCGGTTCCGGCGTCAGCGCTAGGCAGCCTGCAGGCAGAGCTTGGCCCGAGTCGACTAGCCTTTGTCGCGCCGCTCGTCGAGGCCCTGGCGAGGGCAGAGCACCGGGAAGATGACGTGGCGAGTGAGGGCGACGATGGCAGTTTTGTGGAGGAGCAGTTCAAAGGGTTTGCGCGGCGGTGCCTTGTATTGGGGAGGAAGTGCGCCAGAGGGTCCACGGCGGCAGGAACTGGGCTTCCCGCGACGCACATCAAGGAAATGAACGCCGTGATCTCCAGTTACATCAGCAGCGGAACGCTAGAATGGTGAAGGGAGACAGGAACAGGCTGTTCATTCTCAGGCGGAACGGTGTCAATGTCCGAGTGCTCATACAAAGGGAGCCGTCGGTTGCAGCGTGTCCTCTGGAGGAGAGAATTTTCTTGCATCGACTCAGACGTATAAAGGAAATAACTAACCTGTGGTCTCTACCAGTCGCCAGACTGGGTTTGCAAACTTGCGAATAAGCCAAACGATTCAAACTCAACCCCTCATGACGGTTACTGTGGCTCTTACGAAAGCACCACCAGTAAATTGTTGTCATGCCATCTGCCGGTCCTCCGGAAGAAGTGAACAAGTGCCGATTCGTTCACGGGGTCGCAGCCTCTCTTGGCCTCAATAGCTTCCACACCACGCGACTCACGCACGACATGTTTCCACTCTGTCCACCCTCTCTCTCGCTCTTTTTGTTCTTCTCTTTTGCTTTCTTTCGCCCTCGTACACGCACGTTTCGCTGTCTTTTGAGAGAAGCAAATTGGTACCTCTACAAAGAGGTTCTCGTACGCAAATAGGCTTAGACGTGCAACTCACCAGGTCACTTTTTCCTCTCAACTTCTTCGCACTTCATTTCCTTCTGGCGTGTCCTCCTGATGCGCAGCGTGTTCAAGAAACGAAAGCGTGTAGATGAGCACCCAGGCCAGGCTCCCACACCCAGCGGGAAGGCGCTGAGTTCTGCAGATACGAGTTCGAGTACCCTTGGTAACGCTACGTCTGCCTCTACTGCTACCGCTGGATGCCTGACCTCTTCTTTTCCACGCACAGTGTATCACTACCCCTCTCACCTCCCTTTTCCAGTCGTCATGAACGACGACTTCCCCGCCGAGCCATATCGTTCTCGCAATGGGGACGCCAAGAGCGCAATCCACTGGGGCCAGCGAAAGCTCCTCTTGTCGGAGATTCAACTGCTCTGCATGTACTGTCGACGAGACGTGTCCTATCACATTGTCTATGCAGGCTCAGCTCCCGGCACGCACCTCGCCTTCCTGGACGACATGTTTCACAAGCGTCACACCTGGGAGCTCGTGGACCCTGGTCAGTTTGATCGCCCCGTGTTGGAGAATCGGAGCAACTTTACGCTGCGCAACGAGTTCTTTACCAATGCCACGGCGTACGGCATCAACGCAGGGCGCCTGACGGAGGTGCTGCCGGCTCTTGGGCTGGTGTACTGGCACGTGGCGGTTGCCTCGGTGGAGGAGGAAAAGAAGGAAATTCACGAAAAGCTGCAGGGCATGGTTGGCACCCTCGATGTGGCGCGGGGGACGGAGGACATCCCCTCCATGTACGAGCCACTGCTTCCGCTGCCAAAAGGGTTGGAGTTGTTGTGCCAGGTGGGCATGGAACGCAACCGGCCGCTGCTATTTGTGTCGGACATCCGCTCCGGGAGTGTGGCGCTGCCCAACTTTGAGGACCACGTCGCGGAGAACATGCGTGCGCAGGAGGCGTGGACGATGATTCTGCACGGGGAGCAGAGCATGCTCAAGTTTCGCCTGCCGTACACCCACAAGGCCAGCGGGCACGGCGGAAAGAACGCCGTTGCGGAGACTCGGCTGATTCGCCCAGACGGAACGGTGCCGTACCTGCGCGGCGACATGGTCATCCCCATCTGGACGCGGCCGACGAGCACGGAAGGCCGTCTAGTGGTGCCACAGGGTGCCTTCCAGAAGGACTACAACGTTGCCCACGTGGAGAATCAGTTCTTCTTTCTCAACGCCCGCGTCCGCGAGCAGGTGCACTTCAATCACCTGCTCCTCCCCGATATGGACCTGGACCATCACTTTGACGCCGCCGCCGAGGTCCACTGCCTCCTGACCTACCTCACCTTCATGCACCCGGAACTGCGCGGTGACGGGGTTTCAGAGGCGGTGCTGCGGCAGCGTGTGAAGCAGGTGTCAGCGAGCATCACGGCCCACCTCCGCATCACCTTTGAGGACGCCGTCCGCCGCCGGGATGCGCTGATGCTGAAGCAGGCGCGGGCGGGCGTCATGGACGATGAGGATGCAGACGGGGAGGAGGACACCCGCGGCGGCAAGGCTGCCAAAAAGGAAAACGGGGACGGGGCGTCGCCAGCGCAGTTGAGTGCGACTGCGAGCTGGGAGGCGGCGACAAAGGAGATGATCCGGGTCGGTGCGATGGAGCGCCAACGGGTGATCTGGGCAGCAAATGTGGACGAGGGCAAGTACAACACCCCCAGCGGGTTCTGGGTGACCACGAACATGCGACAGTGAGCCATCCAAGCTTGTGCATAATGGTCTGCGCAGCCGCGCGTGTGTGTGTGTGTGTGTGTGTGAGTGAGGGAGGACGCATGTTCCTGGTACTTTGTCACGCTCGTACAGTCCATTATTATCATCACCTACAGAAAGTGAGGGGCTGAACCCGTTTTCGCTCAGTCACAAGATCAGCCACAGCCGCCTCCTGCTGCTGACTTGCTGTTTGCGCGTTGGTAATGGGCTCTGTTGGAGTGTTTGGATGTTCGGCCTACCGAAAGTGTACTCCCGTGAAGAAGCGAAAAAAAAAAAAAGGAAAACATGCGCTGGCTAGGAGTTGTGCTTGTTGAACCGGTGGTGTCTACCGCGGATCCTCTCCGTGCGTCTGGTGGTTGTGCAGGTTGTGCAACCCGTTTTTGTTTTCCTCTATTTTCCTATGCGGTGGATAAATGGGAAAGTGGAGCCAGCGTGAACACATCACCTGAAGTGTCCAGAGGCGACTGTTCCATTGGGCCTTTTGGCTTGCCTTAGGGACCAACCTGCGCGAACATGGCCCTTCTCTGCTCCCTCCATTATAAACGGACTCCCTTCCGCGGTGTGCGCATTTTGACTTTTCACACAGTAGGTTCAATTTTGAAAAAAAAAGTAGAATAGTTGTGAGTACATCTCTTTTCTTTCCTTCTCTTTTCGGTGTTTTTTGTTTTTTTTTCGTGTGTGCGCGAGTTGAGTCTAGTGTACACGTGTGTGCGAGAGCGAGTGAATAGGTGCGCATCCTAGGGTTTACCAAGAAAAGACAAAAAGCGAAAGAAGAAATCCCTTCTTCTTTTCACCTCTAGGAAACCAAGGTTCGGCTAATTGACTTCCTGTCTGTTGTCTCTTGTTTGGGTTCTCGTGTCTGTCCGCAGCCTGCACTTGATTATACAACGAGATCGAACACGCGAATACTTACCTCCCCCTCCTTCCCAAGTTTTTTTTTTCTCTGGATCCCACCGCTCGTGGCAATAGCATCCATTCAACATGCCCGTTGCTCCTCGTCCTGGACGTAAGGGAGGAAAAATCTCCTCCTCGCCCGCCGTAGCGGCGGAGAACCCGGGCTCTGAAGCTGTCTCCCCCGCCACCTTGCTTGGCGTTCCAGCGTCTGGCATGCCCGCCGACCCCAGCAACGACTTGGAGTTCAACATCGAGGCCCTCATGGACAGCCGTCGCAGCCGCTCCAAGGCCAAAGACCAGCGCGAGCCCAGCGTTGCCAAGGCCGCTGAGGGCGGTAAGACGCCCGATCCGACTGGCACCCCGGCCACCACAGAGGCCACCGCCCCTGTCCCTACAGGCTCGTTTGGCGACGCGAACGTCTTCAAGTTCGACCTGGACGCCATTGATCAAATTGCCCAGGGCGTTGTGATTGGCGGCAACAAGACCATCCGCACCGACACGCGCAAGCCCACCGCGAGCAAGGCAGACGTGACCGAAAAGTTGCTAAAGCTGCTCGCGGGGCAGAAGGTGCTGGCCGAGCGTGTCCCGGAGGCCAGCAAGCCGAACGGTCTTCCGGCCACCCTCGCCGGCTCCGTGGTGATTGTGAAGCGTCCGTACGATGCCCTGACCTTGGCTGGCGCCGTCAGCAAGGCGGACCCCATCACCGCGGACGCCGCCCTACCAAAGGTCCTGGTCGTGGTGCCCAAGTATTTTGAGGTGGGGCAGGTCGCCAAGGGGGTGCACGCTATCACTAACGAGGCGGTCGGGGAGCTGTGCGGGCAGTCCTTCTCCGGGCCAGAGACGTGCCGGATGTGGGTGGCGTCCGCCGAGACCGCTTTCACCTACCTGCGCGCACAGAAATCCCTGTCTCCATTCACCCACGTGGTGGTCCCAGGCCTCAGTCGCATGACGCCACTGGTGGCATACTTTCTTTGGGGCGTACGGGAGCGCGTGTTCCGGCAGAGCGCGAATCTGGACCCGAGCGCACCGCCCCTGCACCTGATTGTGTGCGCCAGCGAAGGGAATGTCGAGCGCGTCAAGGCCTTCTTCGCGGACCAGGCGCCCGCGGTCGTTGAACCCGTCTTCTCCGATGCCCCTGTGGAGTTCTCGTACGACGAGACGAACGCCATGGCGGACACCAACGTCCTCGAGGTGGACGTGGACGCTACAGGGAAGTACCCTGGGCCCCATCGCAAGCTCGTCGAGCACGCCATCAAACTTGCGACCAATATTACGTCCAATATCGTCGCCGCGGCAAACACTCCGCAGTGCATTTACGTGCTGACCGCGGACGTGCGCGACACGGTGGAAGCCTTGCAAGCCGCCGCATTGACTAACACGACCGTCTTCTCGGGCCGCAACAACGCAGATGAAGGGGGTAGCACCAGCGCCGCTTCTGCGACAATCGCGGAAGGGAAGCACTGTGTGGTGGTGATGCCAACGGTGCTCCACTTCGCCGAGGCTGCGGATGAGGTGGTGCACTTTGTGCTCGACATGGGAACCGTACGCCGCCTGTCGCAGCAGACCAAGTCGGAGAGCTTCATGACAGGCAGTTCCTCTGAGTGGGCTAGCGCGCGGGAGATTCAGGAGCACAAGGATTTGCTGTCTCCGCTTTGCCCGGGCGGTTACTTCGCCCTCTACCCGCCTGGTGCAGGGGAGGTCTTTCTGGCCAACGACAAGGCCTTTGCGACGCAGCAGGCACCGCTTTTTGAGACTGAGGATGCGCTGCTTCAGTGCTGCCGCGCGCAGATTCCTGTGGGGCTGTGCCACGACGTGCTCGTGCCTGCTGACGCCGATACCCTTGAACAGGTCGTCGCGAACCTCTCCGAGAAGTGCCTCGTAGCCAGCCCACAGGACCTGAGCATCACCTTTATTGGTGAAATGGCTGCGCGCCTGCCTCTGGAGATGGATCTCGCGCACTTTGTCATTAATGGCAGCGCCATGGGTCTGGGTGAGGCGTCCACGCTCATCGCCAGCGTCTGCTCCCTGCCCTACCGCACCCCGATGGGCACCACCCCTGCGGAGGTGAACCAGTGGAGGGATGGCGTGCTGCAGAGCCGCAAAAAATACGCTGGCGACATTGCCAAGCAGAGCGACATCCTAGCCGATGCCCTGGTGTACCTGGAGTGGTGCAAGAAGAAGATTGCCGGTGAGCCGACCCAACCCCTTGTGGACGAGCTGCAGGTGTACGAGCAGCGGTTTGAGCAAATTGAAACCCTCATGTCCCACCTCCGTTTGCAGCTCTCAGACTACGTCTTTATCGACGCGTTTGACAACGCCACCACACTGGAGGAGATTCAAGCAACCATCAAGACACACGCGAGCATCTTCACCTTCTTAGAGTCCGTGTGCCTCGCCCGCCGCGCCTCGTTTGTGCGCGACGCAGGCACGCTCAACCTGCGGGACCGCGCCGCCGCCTTGACGTTTGTGCGTACAGCGAAGAAGGTGACTCCCATGAATTCCTCCCCCAGTAGCGTGCCGTGGGAGCTCGGCGCGGCCCTCGTCTCGGTGGATCTGCGCAACTTCTCCACATTCATTGGCTGCTCCCGCATCTCCGTCGTTAGCACCTCCTATCTGTTCGCATCCCTGCTTCTGCTCTATCCCCAGGTCGAGTACTCGGAGCCGACAGAGATCCCAAACAAGAGCCGCGTTGTGTTCATGGGCGTCACCTGCAATCGACAGATGAAGCGCTTCCGCGTGAGCATCGAAGAGGCCGCCGCCATTCTCGACTTCCGTCAGAAGTGGAACGTTGCCCTGGGCTACCTTCAGGCTCTCCGCACGCGCCGCCGCCCTATCTCCCGTCGCCGCTTCGAGGTGGAGCTCAAGGAAAAGGATCGCGCCTTTGACTTGTCTCAGTTCCACACCCTGCTGCAACGTGAGTTTGTGAACCTGGTGACAGAGCTCGAGGTAACAGAGCACCAGGGTAGCTTCACCACGTTCGCCATTCACTGCCTGAGCCCCAGCACCACTCTCGCCCCTGTTGAGGGCTGCGAGGCGTCAGACGTGCTGGTCACGAAACAATTCCACGACGGCGATTTGTGGCGCAGCGCCGCCCATGCGCCGTCTCCTGGTCACGCCGAAACCCCTGGCACGTTGGCCAACGACGGGCTCGCAGGCGTGACCTTCCCGACGCAGCTCGGCACCGTGTTTGACGACGACGACGATGAAATTGAGTTTATCGCGGAGTCCTATTTTATGCAACACGGCCCCATCATTGACGAGGACGACGACGAGTAGTAGCAGACAGGAAGGACGGAGGCGTGGCGCGCTGACGAACCGTGATGACGGCGGTATCCGAGTCCTCGTTGCTGTGCGTGTGCGTGAGTGCGTGTGCTTGCGACTGCTTTCATGCATAACGAAGCTGCGGGCACTCGATCACGCTCTCATATTCACCATGCATGAACAACGTCTTGCGACCCTCTATTTCCCTGTTGTGCCGTTTGATGTCTTTCTTTGTCCCACTTGACGTGGCTTGGTGTCTGCCTTGTTCGACAACTGTGCTCCCTCTTCATTGTTCACCTTTGCGTTATTGTTGTTTCACCAATGTTCATGTAGCTGCGATGTCACTACTTCTTGACACCCTTCTTTCCTGGCTGATCGTTTCTGTTTGTCTGGGTGCTCTTCGTTTTCACCACTTGGGAGGCTTCCTTCCCTTTCACCGAAGCGCGTCCGGTGAGACTGCCTTTGTCTCTCTGTATGTGTGTGCCTAATCTTTCTTGTGTTTTCTCTTTTGTAAACGTTCTTTTCATTCGTCAGCTGTTGGCTCATGGACATGTGCTACCGTTCCGCATGGGCACTCATTTCTATCCGTCTTTTCCTCTCTGTCGTTCTTGGAGAGGCGAAGTCACTGGAGAAGAGTCACACGCGCATCCCTTTTTCCTGCGTTTTTACGAAAGCACTTGTTGGGCTCTCCAAGGATGACCATAAAGGAACGGGACAATCACCCTCTGTCGCTTCACTCCACTCCACGCGCCTCACTCCTCTCACCAAGCACGGAGGGTACTTGAAGGACGGCGGATGCCAACAGTAAACGCTTTTCTTCCTTTAAGGGATAATACGTGTGTGGTGTGCTCGCATGCAGCCTGTGCACTTCGCAAGCATACACGCACCAACGGGTGTCAACAGTCGTATTTCTTTGGTTGTTAATTTACTCTACTTTCTTCTTCCACACCCCTGTCATTATTTTCTGTCCACTACTACGGCGTCACCTTTTTTTTTTGTATAAGTTGTTCCCCTCCATTTACCACCTTTTGAATTGTCACGTCGTTAAATTTTTCCTGTTGCCCATCAAGAGATGTCATCTTGAAAACAAACACACGATATACTGCCCTGATTCCGTGGGAGGAAAGAGGCTGCACCTACGCAAAGGGTGCATCTTCTCGCAGGCCCCCCTCTTGTCTTTTCTCACGAACCTCCATCCACACCCACACAAACACTTTCACCGAAATCACAAAGAGACAATATAAACAATCACAACGACAAGTCAATGCAAACGCGCGTCTGCGCTTTCAAAGCAAAAGGAAACATCCCCTCCGTCAAACAAACGAGGATCTCTTGATCCTTCTCCGAGTCAGATTCTCTTTTTTTTGCGAGAATTCGGTCCTTCACCATAGCCTAGTCCTGCTAGACTAGCGGCGACATTGGAGGTATGGCAGTACATCTTGATACAGCAGGAGCTTGTCACATGCTTGGTGCATCGCGTCTGCGCAACACTTTGGTGAACTCGTAAAAGACGACCTGCGTATCCCGTTCCCGTCCTTCGCATGCATACACACACACACACACACACATGTACAACAAAGAAAACACGAGTAGTGGTGCCTTCAAATTTCTGTAGACGATCGAAAGCGTAGCATTTTCTCGGCGTTGCCCCGCCGTTTTCTCAGCCTCTCAGCTTCTCTGCTTCGCCACGGAACGAAAGTGTTGGAGACAGACCATTCTCCTTTTTACCAGGGGGGTTTGAACCCAACGAGAGAGCGAAGGAAATCACTCGTGAAGCAGAAAAACACTGTCGACGATAGAACACACGAAAAGGAATGATGGATGACTTTGACCGCGAAATGCGCGCCGACGAGGCACGCTTCACGGAGAACAACCCCCTCACTGCCCTCACGGAAGCCGAGCGCAAGGCACTGTATAAGTCCAGCGATCCTCTCCAGCACATGCAGCAGCAAACGAAAGCTCCCCCTGAAATGTACGTGGTCACAAATGAGGAGTTAATCGGCAAGTTGCGCACGACTGCTGCCAATGCCCTCGACAGCGACATTTACGACGTAGCGGACCCTCTCACGTACTTGACGAGGAGTCATGAGGTTGACGTGCTCCCCTGCGAGCGCGATGAAAAGCTACTGGCCAAGGAGTACACAAAGGAGAAGATTGTCCTCACGGCGGAGAGGATCGTACTCGAGGATGATGCTATCAACAAGGAGGTCTCCGCCCCAGAGACGCAGCGCGCGCTTACGGTGTGTCGGGACCACGAGCTCGACGAGGCGTACCGCGCGCAGCTGTACGAGCTCGTACGCGCTGTGCCACCAATGGGAAAGTCCTCTGTTGGCGTGGAGGGGAAGCCGGCGGCAGGGCGAGGACCTCCTACGGCAACCACCGCCACCGCCATTGAATCGGCGCTTCCTGGCCCCTATCTCACCTTCGACACCAAGGGCCGTTTCACCAGATACGAGGCCATAACGCAGCGGCCACCCGCACACCGCAGCGCCGCCAGCATCATGACACGAAGCAGTGCCGTCAAGCTGAGGCAACGCAGCAAACATTACCCCGCCGCACCAGGTGGTCAGCGTGCGGTTAGCGTGACAGCAGAAAAGGTCGATGGTAGAGAGAGCGACACCGTTCCACAGGATCTGCAGCACATGTCTAGTCTCTACCGGTGGCAGCATTCCATGGGTCTCACGGCAACAGGGATCGCTGAGCGCCCCTCTGATCACCAACAGCCGTGATGCTGTCGTTTGTCCTCAATGACACGCTGTGCGCGCACGCGATTCTTCTGGGTTCCATCGCTCTTTGTCTTTCTGGCAAACGCACGCCCCTCTTTTCCATCTTCTTTTCTTCCCCTCGATCTTGCGCCACGACGCAGGTCCACTTCTGGGAACAGCTATGTAACTCATGTTCTTTTTCTGTCAGTACTCTTGGCGTCACCATGTCTTTTCTTCTTGAATCTCCCGCTTTCTTCTCAAACATCGCTCGCTTTTCCTTTTTTTTTTTTTTTTGCTCCCCTGCAATGTCTGGAACCGGTGTCACCCCTTTCTCTACTTCCCCCTCCCCCTTCTCCACCGAAACTGATGTCTCCGCGAAAGGACACAGAACTCAATCCACTCACAACGAGAACAACTGAAATGCCAAACGCTGAAAGATGTGTGCGCGTGCTGTCGCCCTCGCATTTACGGGAAAGTAAGGCATACCTTGTTCATTTCGCATGAGGTATGTATTACGAGAAACGAAATGGCTTCCCCTCCCCTCCCTGCAACACCGTTCCACATCCTCCTCTGACGCTCGGCGTACGAAAAAAAATAACATAAGCAAAAGGTAGTAAGCTTTGTAGTGATCACGAGCCTCCTTTGAAAACCATTCGTTGTCCTCCGCCTCCCGCCCACACACACACACATCGTCATCGGTGCTGTTTCTACGCGTTCCCTGAGCTTCCATTGGTTGCACAAAGTCTACAAAATAGGATTATTCATAACATCACTCACTCGCACGCGTCGGCGATGACCTCTGCTGCACCTGGGTACGCTGCGGGCAGCGCGGCTGCGCAGAAGCGGCGACGCCAACGACGTCCTGAGCTACAAAGTGAAACGACTCTCCCTGAGGATCTAAAGGAGAGGATCCAACAGACTCAGGATCGACTGACAGCCCTTGCCGATTCGGTCTCTGGAGAGGAAGCGGTTGTAAAGACGTTGCACACAATCGGCGCTCACCTGAACACCCTGCGTGCAGCCGCCACCACACCAGACAAGCAACTGCAGGCGATCCCACGCATCACAGAGGCTCTCCGTGACGGAAAGGTCTTGTCTAGCGCAGAAGGAGAGAGCGCCGCTGTGGTCACTGCCAAGCAGCGGCTCGTCGCTCTGCTGCTCGAGTCATTGGTGTTCCCTTTTCTTCTCGACTGCCGCGTGCGGTATCTGCACCGTGGCCTCACAACGCTGGTCCGCACCGCGTACCCCAGCGGACTCCCGCAGGAATCCTTTGACTCTCTCCGTGAAGTACTTTCCCGCAAGGTGATCCAGAACTGGCCCGCACATGATGGCCGCCCGTGCCTCTTCCCCCATCACCTGTCCGACGTAGTGAACATGACAGCCGCCACTGACCTAGCAGACGGCGAGCGACGGATTCAAACGGAGGCCTACAACGAGGACGTGCTACTGTTCCTCAACACGGTGGACGCCTTGGGTGGCACCCTGATGCCCTATGCACCAACCCTGTTTTATGAAACCTTCCTCGAGGTCCTTCCCCTGCTCGGTGATAGCCTGCAGTGGTCAGTGGCCAATGCTATATCGCGCCGCCGCCGGCTGACCTCAACAACGGCACCGCAGCCTTCTTCCGAAGAGGAGACCGACGCGGCAGGAACCGTTTTTGGCGAGGACCTGGAGCACATCCGTTTCTGCGTCCGGGTGGTGGCCTCCTACACCCACAAGTACACAGACCGCTTGACGGCGGTGTGGAACGAGGAGAGCCATGCCCATCGCACTCCCGCCTTTACCTCCGCGGTGTCCGCTCTCTCGCGCATCATGGAGGCGTCTGTCTTTATGCTGTGCTCTGACAGTTTTCCCAAGGACGTGCTGAACGCTGCAGGCCTACTGGTGGCCAACACACTGACAGTGCGCACCTGCAACATGCACCTCATTTTCGCTGCCTGCGATAGCGTTTACCAGAAGGGTTCGTTTGAGGACCTTGTGGCCCGCTCCCAAGAGGGAGCTGCTGCCGGCCTTGGCACGGCGATTCACCTTGTCATGGGGCGTTTGTGCTCGGCAGAGGCCTCCATCACGGAGGCGAAGGCGGACGCGGCGGCACACTTGTCAGCGATGCGCAGTGTCTTTGGTTCCCTCTCATGCAACGGTGCCTTTGCCTTTTTCAAAGGTTTGCTCGCACACTTCTCCAGCCCCATCCGCGGTGACATCTGCAGCATCGGGCTCCTGCTTGCTCCCGTTCCTGTGTCGAGCGGGGCAAGGACAGAGGAGGAGGAGGAAGGAAGCCGCGGTGCCGGAGAGCTGAGCATTGCTCTTGATCGGATTGTTCCGCTGGCACAACAGGCTAGTGGGGCGGTGGAGATGCCCGAGGTGCGCTTCATGGCAATTCAAACCGTCGACTGTGTGGTGCGGTACATTGCCTATGTGCTGACAGAGTGTTCCGAGCTGCTCGGGAGGCAGATTGGCGGTGACGCTGGCCAAGGCGAAGCATCGATCGGAGGAAGCAGCAAACGCGCCCGGAAAGAGGTGAGCCGTTCCGAAACGGCAGCGGCTACGGCGACGACCTTGACTTCGAGTGGAGATGCGGAGAATGGGAAGCCTGCGGAGATGGCGGAGGTGGAGGCTCAAATCCGTTTCTTTGCCGACATCTGTCAACCCTCTGCGAAACTGCTGCAGTTTCTAGACGGCGCCACGCGGCTGGTCATGGGACTATGGGATGACGGAACACAGCAGATGTCGGGGCCGCTCTACGAAACCTACGACCGTGTCCTCCGCGTGAATCATCTCTTGTCAACCATTGCGGAGCGACTCGCCATCCTTGGCTTCTCTGTCCCTGCGTCACTTCCCTCTGTGGCGCCATCTTCCTCGGAAGCGGAGAACGGCACCACAACAGGCGTGGCTGCCTTGCCAGCGCAGGGGCTCCACCGCGTTAGCATGGCGGAGGTGCTGGCAGGTGTGCTGGCGGTTCAGAATGAACGCCGTGGCAAGTACCACGCATTGCTCAGCCTCTTGGGGGCCATGCCACTGGACGCATTCCTGGACGTTGTCTCTCGCCACTGTGAGGGCACCGCGCCGCGCACAGGACCCAACGGTGGTGTGACGGGGCTTGCACGTATGCTGCTGGGCGGGGCGAGCAACCACAAGGTGGCCAACATCGCTGGTGATGTCTTTGCAAAGCTGGTTTCTCTTGTCTACAAGGCCTGGCAGAGCGGTGGCGAAAAGAAGGCCGTCTACGGCGAACTTCTTCACACAAGCCTTCTTGACACCCTCGCCTTGGCGATTGGGGAGCGCGCCTACATTCCCGTGGTGTCGAATGTGAGCGAGTCCATCAGCATCTCGAATACCATGGCTCACTTTGTCTACCCGTTACTCAAGCAGAACCGCGAATTCTTGCCTCTTCTGATGAACGCCCTCTTGGCCACCCGTAACGGTGCCGCGGAGGCTCATAGCAAGCACAACGATACACGACGGAAGCAGGGCGTTGTGGAACTACTCTCTCGCGCACGCAGCAGTGGCATCGACATTGCCGTGTACCTGCAGCGTGGCACACCATCGTTTCGCGTTATTCAGGAGAGCCTACAGTCTGCGAATTGGGATGTGCGTCGCATCGCGTTCAACCTCTGTGTTCATTCCAGCAAGAAAATTGAGCCTGTCCTACCTTGGCAGTGCACCGTCATGGAGGATTTTCTCGCGCTGAATATGAATCTGGGAGGCGACACAACAGCACGCAAGGAGCTGGTGACGATTTTCCGCTTGTGGGTGGAGCGTCTCGCGGATAGCTACAAGGGTGTCAAGGGGAACCTCACGAAGCTGAAGAAGGCTGCGAAGCAGGAGCTACCCGAGGACAAGGCGCAGGACTGGGACACGCTCACCAAGTACTGTCAACTTGTTCAGGGCCACTGGACACGGTTGGCAGCGTTGCTGTCCAGTCACTACGGCGTCAGCGTGGAGCAGGCGCGGGGCTTTGCCGTGGAACGCCGTGCGGCTGCCTTGACCCTCTACAGCCTCTTTCTTAGCACGAATGCCAATGTCATGACGGCCAATCCAGCGGCGGAGGCAGAGGAGCGGGAGCGTTTTCAGGCGCTCTTCAACCCTGGCATGGTGGCACCCCTTGTGGCGGACCTCTCCGATGGCTGGTCCGTTCTCCAGAACCTCGCCAAGGATGTGCTGCGTCTGTTTCTTCGATTTGCACCGGTGTCGTCCTTGACGGCGGTACTCCCTCCAGGTGAAGCTGCCCAGACGGAGGCACAGGCAGTGTCCTATGAGGAAATCACCACGGCGCAGACCTACCGCGGCGCGGAAGGTGCCGTCTCTCGCTTTATGCTTTTGTTGACGCGCGCGACCAGTGACGGCTGCGTCGAGGCCTCTGAGGAGATGTTGTACAAACGCCTCTCTACGGAGTTGGCGCAGCTCGGGGCGCAAACCGAGGCACTCAAAGCACTCCAACGAGCGTCCGCTGGATCCGTGGCAAGTGCGACCGGAGCGGACGGCGCGACCAAACTCATGGGAAGGAAGGCTGTCTACGACTGGTTGCAGTCCAACCCTCTTCACGGCCGGATCTCCCTTTGTACCGAGCTGCTTTCCGAGGCTCACCGAATGGCGAAGAAGGCGGGTAGCGCAAACAGTGACGGGGGCCATCACGTGGCTGCATGCAACACTGTGCTGGCGCGGACGTGTGAGGTGATTCAGCTGTGCGGCTCGCTTGTGGGAGGCACGAACAACAGTACCAAAGATGGCGGTGCAGAAGGAACTCCGGGCGGCGCTGGCGTCGCACCCGACAACAACCGAGAGGTAGTGGACTGTCGTGGACATGTCTATGACCGTGAGAACCCCGAGGCGGAATCGATTATGCGACGTGTCGTGAATAACACCTGGCTGGGGATTCGTGTGGCAACGCTGGCGATGCACCGCGTCCTCAAGGTGGCCCCGATTGATGCCCTCTCTCTCGATCAGGTCCGCCAGGTGAGCTATGAGCTGATGGAGGCGCTCCTGTTGACCAAGCACAATGGCGTGATGCGGTGTGTGCGTGGTGCGCTGAAGGCGGTGACAGAGGCACTCGTCCGCTGCCGTGACGCGCGATTTTACAACTTGCCCGGAGAGATGCTCGCCCACTTACTCGGGGGCGACGGTGTCATGTCAAATGACTTTTACCGCATGCTGCGGCGGAGCCAGGGCCTACCGCATGCCCTACTCGCCGTGCTGGAAGCCGAGGACCCCAGTGTCCCGTTTATCCTGTTCCCTATTGCCATGAAACGTCTGCTCCGCATTGCCCGTGGCGACCACGAGGTGAACGGCAGCGCTCCCGAGCCAGTCCTTCCAGTCGGGGGAAACAACGAAACCATCCGCGAAAGTCAGCGTTCGAACGCACTAAATGTGCTCAAATTCATTTTTGAGGACAAAATCTTCGCCGATCGCAGTCTGGCGTACATTGAAGAAGCCTTCTCCCTCTCCACCGAGGGCTTCAACAACGACAGCTGGTACATTCGCAATAGCTCTCTCATGTTGTACGCCTCCGTCCTGCACCGCTTTGTTGGGGAGCACCCTGCGATGGGCGGTGCCGGCGTGAACACCTCGTTGCATGACATTGCCAAGCGCACTCCCCGGGGCGTCGCCTTTGCACTCCGCGCGCTCACCGACGGCGACAGCCCTGTGCCTCGAGGACCTGCGTCCCTCAAGGACGGTGAGGAAACAAACCAGGCGAGCTCGACGGATGAGGGAACCTCGGGGATTCCGCAGCCTAACCTGGCTCTCTTCCCGATTCTGCAGATGCTGTCCATGCTGGCCCCCGATCCAGCCCACCGTGTGGCCCGCGCCACGGGTGCAGTTGGCCCCGACGACTCCACAGCAATGATTGAGGCGGTGCTGCGGTGTGGCAGATCCGCGAACCTGATGATCCGCTCGGCGAGCGCTGTGGCACTGAGCTGCCTCGTGCCAACAGACTTTGCGTGCGACACCATTCAGCGCGTGGCAGACGAGCAATTGGCTGTGACGCAGGGCGTCGGACTTCCCGGCATGAATAGCCTTCACGGTACCCTTCTCCAGCTTTTGCAGTTCCACACCGTGTACGTGGGCACGCTGCGTCGCCATCGCCGCCTCCACCGGCTGAGCAGCGCAACCAACGAGAAGCTCTCCCTGGCGGTGGGCCGGCGACTAGCCTCCGTTCTTGTGCGTGCTCATTCCCAGCTTCTTCGGCGCGCCTGCCTAGTGTGCCCCACCGTCGCTGCGACTCTCCTGACTCTCTTGCATGACCTCATCTACTTTGGCTGTGCATTATGGCCCACAACGGCCGACACCGACGCACAGCAACTCCTCGGCGAAACCATTCTGTTTGCGACACAGCTGGCCGAGGAGGTTTGCGCGGTCACACAGCTCGATGCTGCGGCAACGGACACTGCTCTCGCTGAAACCCAGAGGCCAATCCTTCACGCGGACATAGGGCACGCCCGGGAGGCCGCAGCGCTCGTCCTTGCCGTGACGGCTCGTGTCGTCGCCACGTGTCTTCCCGGCAGTAGCGGCGGTGCTGAGGCCAAGCGTCTGACTGAGGTGAAGGAGAGCATATGCCGCACGGTGGCCGCTGAGACGGCTGTGTTGTCCCTAACCGCAGGCCATCACAACGTGCTCTCGTGGATGCTGGATCATATGCAATACTACACAAACGCCAAGGCAACGCCGGTTCCTGGCACTGTCGCGTTCTTTGGTGGGCGAGGCCAGGAAGATGCGCTGGGGCTTGTCAAGACGATGGAAGGGTGGCGCACCAATCACGGAATTCGAGCTGCGTCGCTTGTTGCCCTTACAAAGCTCTTCGCCGTCTCCGCAAAGGGGAAGGAGCAGCTCGGCTGTGTGGCATGGGGTGAGGTTGTGGCACACCTTGAGTTTGCTGTGCTGCAGGCACAGGAGCACGACCCTGTGGCGGAGAGCCAGCACACCATCTTGCAGGCGGAGCTTATCCGGCATGTTACGCCTGGCGAGAACACGGACGGCACCGCGACGGGCTTCCTTGTGAACTCAGATGCGCAGAGCCTCGTGATCCGCTACCTGGCGAGCAGGGCGTCGCAGTTGCCGAGTGGCGCCGTGCCAGCAGGGCTGGTGGACTTGCTCTCTCATTATGCGCTCCCGGATCAGCCGGTAGCGTGCCGCGAGGCGGTCGTCGCGTCGCTAGGCTACCTCTTGTCCGACCCCGTGAAGGCCGCGGAGGTGGTCAAGATGGGAGGTGGCGAGCAGCGCCGCGTGGGACTGTTGGTCTTGGTTCTCATGCGGCTCCTCTTTGATGACTTGACCGCGATCCGGGAAGGCGCGTGTGAGGTTTGCGCTCAGTTTTTCGCCGGCGCGGAAGGCAGCCATGTGGTGGCGGGTGACGAGGAGGCCGTTGAGGCAGTCGTGAATACGTCCATTCAGGCCGGCTGCATGACAAGGGACGTCATGTCCAATGCACTTTCCCTCGTCCTCTTCGTTCGCGCGCTAGGCGACCGTGTGATTAGCCCGAACGACCTCAGGCAATACTTCACTCTGGAGGATGTCACAAACGACGCGGACGTGGCGAGGGAAACCGACGGTCTGGTGGACGAGGACGACGGGGGCGATGGAGAAGAAATGCTCTTTGACAAGGAGGCGGATAACATGTTCATTGAGGCCTCCCTGCTATCTTACTTGGTGGAAAGAATGCGCAACGCCACCGTTGAAACGGACGGTGCATCAACAGACATTCATTGCCCGAACTTTTCAGTGTTTGATGCGCTTATTGAAACCGCGGAGGCAAACCACTCTTTCCTGCCACTCATCACCACCTAAAGGTCCCGGATGTGCTATCCAGGCTCACGCTCCTCGCACTTTTGTTAATTCAGTATCTAAACACCGTTTAAGCCTTGAGCGTTTCTTTTTATTTCTCTCTGCCTAACCGAAAACAGAAAGAAAAGAAGAACGAGCACGATATAAGTCTAAGCAACTCATCTGTGTTATCACGAGCGAAGAACAAGCGAAGTTGATTCGGGACGACATTGAGGGTCCATGCTCCAGTAGCACGGTGACGTCATCGAATGACGGCTTCATTAGAACTGCATGGATAAAGTGAGACTGCGAATATGAAGAATGCAGCACTTCTAAATGAACCATATGAACAGAAAAACATGTTTCTCGTCACATCTGTGTTTTACACTTCTGTTCCCTCCTCCTCGTTGTTCTCACGAGTGGGCACAACCGCTCGATTGTTTCTTTTCTTTCATGCTTCTTGTGAGAGTATTCCTCACAGTACAGGACCCTGTTTCACGTCTCCAGACCCAGGCAAAGCGGCGACATCTCGTTGCAGGAGGTTCCCGCAGAAGTCTTCTAAAGGTCAACACAAAAGGAAACGTAAAGGGGCTATTGACGCAGTTCTGCAAGACGGCATGAGGCCTCTGCTGTTTCCTGCGCTGAGGCGGTGCCAGGTGTCGACGGGTCAGAGCAGTGCCATACTCACTCCGACCCGCTTCTTCGCGCGGCGGTCGTCTCCGCTTTTCCTCAGCTCCTCGTACCGCAAACGGCGCCTCGGCTCCGATGAAAAAGTTGACCCACTGTCAAAGCCAACGGTCATCGACAAGGCCTCTCTGCACGTGGTCTCGGTGCCCATTGGCAACATGAAAGACTTCTCCTTCCGTGCCATTGACATTCTCGAAGGCGTCGATTACATTGTGACCTCGGATCGCCCCGCCACGAAGGCGCTGCTCGACCTCGTCGATATCCCAAGTCAAGGGCGGCTCATCCACTTTAGCCGATCGAACCAAACCGCGACCTGTGCGAAGCTGGTGGAGTTGCTGCGGGGTGGCCGTAGCATGGCGCTCGTGACGACGAGCGGCACGCCCTGTGTAGGCGACATCGGCTCGAGCCTGGTGCAGGAAATGCAGGCCAGTGGGGTACGTGTGACGGCGGTTCCAGGGCCTGCCGCGGTGCTCAGCGCGCTGGCCGTGTGTGGCGTCACAGGCTCTCCGTACAACCCCGAGACCACTGCGGAGAAGGAATCCCGCGCGACGTCCAGCGAGCCAGATGAAGGCACCCCCGGGCTGCTCTCCAAAGGTGGACTGCGTGGTCTGAGGGATGGCTCCTTCTTCTTTGGCAACTTGTTGCCCTCTTCGCACGGTGAACGGCTGCGGCTATTGCGCAATACTGTCGCGCCTGCCCATTTCCCCTGTGTCTTTTATGAAGTGCCGCGTCGGCTGCTTATGGTGCTGCAGGACATTGCCGCGGTGCTGCCCAAGCGCCGCGTGTACGTGTGCCATGAGCTGACCAAGATGAACGAATCCCTGCACGCAGACACGGCGGAGCGCCTTGTGAGCTTTTATCTCCGCCAAGAAGCACAGATGATGCTTAAGAAGGGTGAGCTCGTTATTGTGATTGCCGGCGCGGGTCCGGAGGAGACGGCCGCGTGGATGGAGCGCGAGGCACAGAAACGTCGTCGCATGCGCCGCGACATCAAGGAGCTAATGCGCAATCGCGGTGGCGCTGCGGCTTCCTCAGGGGATTCCTCGACGGGGAATTCCTCACATGATACATCTGAACTTACCCCTGGCGAGAACGCCAAAGCCTCGCCGCGGAAGAAACGCCCTTCTCGAAAGGCGATAAGGAAAGCGCTCCTTAAAAAGAAGCGGGAGCGTCTCATTCGGGAGATTGAGCAGGAGCAAGCTCGTCTGCGGCTTACCATGGCGGCAAATCGACAAGACGGCTCCAGCCGGTAGCCTTCGTGGGAAAATGAGAAGGAGAGCGATCTACACATACACGACAAGGATTCTGTCGCTGGCAGTGTGTGCCTCTGTTTTTCTTTTCCCCCCACTTTTCCCTTCTATCCCTCTTCTTCACATCCGATTAAACGATAAACCAAAGACGTGTGTCAAAGCGGCAATAAAGTGTTTGCTAGTTTCATGCGGGATGCCTCTTTCCTCTTCAGAGTATTGGCTTTTATGGGGAAATTTGCATATTTTTTTCGTACGTTGTGTGGCACAGCTTTATGCCATCATGACTTCCATGCGCGAGGTGTTTCCGTTTGGCACTTCCCATTACCGTCATTGGGTGTACTGAATGATGATGTCATGGTGTTCTGGCGCACCCGCGGACGATTTGACAAGAAGCACTATAACCAAACCACGCTGCGCAATCCGCTTCCCTTCTTTCATTGTAAAGGTTAAACAGCATCGCCCACTATAATCTATCGCGATATTCACATCCTTCCGTGCAGTATCTGTACAGGGATTCAAGAAGTAAAAAGAAGGAAAACATATTATATTCATAACCCGACTCATACAAATTAACATTACACCATGTCTAACGATCTTGGTATTATTGGACTCGGCGTGATGGGAGCCAACCTGGCTCTCAACATCGCTGAGAAGGGATTTCAGGTGGCCGTCTTCAACCGCACCACGAGCAAGGTTGATGACTTCATCAAGGCCAACAGCTCTCAGCCGTTCGCCGCCAATCTGCACGGCTACCACAGCATGAAGGAGTTCACCGAGTCCATCAAGGCCCCGCGCAAGGTCTTTATCCTCGTCCAGGCCGGTGCTCCCACCACGTCTACGATTGAGCACCTGAAGGAGGTCATGTCCCCGAACGATATTATCATCGACACTGGTAACGCCAACTTCAAGGACCAGGACAAGCGCGCAGGGGAGTTGGAGGCGGCTGGCCTGCGCTTCATGGGCATGGGTATCTCTGGTGGTGAGGAGGGCGCCCGCAAGGGACCCGCCTTCTTCCCCGGTGGCACCCCCAGTACCTGGGAGGAGGTCCGCCCGATTGTCGAGGCGGCCGCCGCCAAGGCTGAGGACGGGCGTCCTTGCGTGACCTTCAACGGCCGCGGTGGCGCCGGCTCGTGTGTGAAGATGTACCACAACGCCGGTGAGTACGCCATCCTGCAGATCTGGGGCGAGGTCTTTGACGCGCTCCTGGCCATGGGTCTGAACAATGACGAGATCGCCGATGTGCTCGAGGCGTGGAAGGCCAAGGGCTTCCTCAAGTCCTACATGCTCGACATCAGCATCGCCGCGTGCCGTGCCAAGGAGAAGGACGGGAGCTACCTCAGCGAGCACATCAAGGACCGCATCGGCTCCAAGGGCACTGGCCTTTGGTCTGCGCAGGAGGCGCTCGAGGTGGGCGTCCCGGCGCCGTCCCTCAACATGGCTGTCATCTCGCGCGAGATGACCATGTTCAAGGATGAGCGCATCGCCAACGCGAACGCCTACCCCGGATTCCCTCGTGGCGCGGGGGCCAAGGTGACCGACAAGACCGCGAACGGCAAGGAGGTGAGCCAGCTCTACCACGCCACGTGCATCGCCATCATCGCGAGCTACGCGCAGATGTTCCAGTGCCTTCGTGAGCTGGACAAGGTGTACAACTTTGGCCTCAACCTCCCCGCGACCATCGCCACCTTCCGTGCCGGCTGCATTCTCCAGGGCTACCTCCTTAGCCCCATGACCGAGGCCTTTGAGAAGAACGCCAACCTGTCCAACCTGCTCGTTGCGTTCGAGAAGGAGATCACCGCGGGCCTGGCGGACTACCGCGCCATCGTTGCTCACCTTACCACCAACACGACGTGCTCCATGCCTGTGATGCTGGCTTCCCTGAGCTACGTCAACGCCATGTTCACCCCGCTGCTGCCGTATGGTCAGCTCGTCTCTCTGCAGCGCGATATCTTTGGCCGCCACGGCTACGAGCGTCTCGACAAGGAGGGCAAGGAGTCTTTTGACTGGCCCGAGATGCAATAAATCTTATCGAGAACGACGGACAGGACGCCCCAAAGACGCTCTCTCATATGTCAAGCGTTTGCAAGTTCCATTTCTTCCGTGTGACGTGCTTTTACCTCACACACTTCTATTGCGCTCTCGCTCGCTGCGTGACGTTTGCGTAACGTGCACGCCCGCGCGTTATTCGCTCTAGGAAAAGCGGGGGAACTGCTACTTATATTGGCACCCCTTTCTCATGCGTCTGGGGAGCTTCCTTTATTTCTCCGTGATCACCCCCTCTTTCTTCACTATCACTACTATTATTCTATCCGCACTCCGCAACAACGTTCATCTGCCTCGTTGAGACGAACGAGTACCCCTGTTTTTATTTCTGTCTTTTTAATTTATATTTCAGCGTTACACGTTTTTCCCGACCCTCTCCCCCCTGTGTTCGTTCTGACCGAACCGGTGTGTATACTATTCGTGCACCTGTTTGCCATTGCGACTGCGGCAGGGCTGGGCTGGGAAAGACATATGCACAACAATGAAATGTCAAGTATACGTGACAGCGACTGGCCATGTTGGAGCACTGCGCTTCTTCGATATATAGTGTATCGGACGGAAGGATTTTCCTCAGAGAAGGCTCGACAGGTTGGGGCCCTTTTGGTTTGTGAAATCACGTCAGCGAGCTNATGGTAACCGGTATTACCCACCCTCAAAATAGATATGAAGATCGAAGTGAGCCTGGGACGCTCCTTGTTGAGAGCTATCTGACAACTGTGCCTCCAGTGTGATCGTTAGTTATCTCCCCTCTTCAACCTCTCTTTCCTCCAAGCAGAAGTTAGGAAGTATTCAGCGTATCGGACGGAGGGATTTTACTCAGAGAAGGCTCGACAGGCTGGGGCCCTTTTGGTTTGTGAAATCACGTCAGCGAGCTTTGGTGGGCTGCCGCGGATAATCGTGTGTCTGTATGTGTGTGTGTGTGTGTGTGTGTCACGAAGCTGGAGCAGACTTCGAGAGCGCGGTAGGCACCGGACCCACAAGCTGTACAGCGTTGGATCGTATGAGGAGGCTTTCACTTGTCGGTATGAATACGCATTTGCTTCATCGTCCTCACTCTTCCTTTTGTTTTTCCCTCCTGTCGGTGGTATACTAACTTTTACCTATCCACGTGATCGTTACTTTGCTCGTACAGCCATTTTTTTTCCCCCTCTCTTTCTAGTTTCCATTTGTATCCATCATTACCCAGACTTTCTTACGCTGTAGACGATTCGCATTCTGCTTCCCTGTGAGTCGAAGTGCAGTCACAAAGCAGGCATTCCGTCCATTAAGGATAGTCGCAAACCTTTTCACTTACCCCTCTCACAAAGTCAACCGCACCACGTGGGTGATCGTTCGGTGCTGGAGGGAAGCTCACAGAAGTACAGCAACAGTGCGGACCGCAGCACTAGCGAAGGCGCGTGTGACGTTGTTAGTTTCATCTCGTTCATTTCTACTTGTTATTGTCAAGTCCTCCCTCCCGTAAAGAAACAACGTTTCTGAGTTTCCTTTCGACAACTTTTACACCTTTTTTTTGTAAAACAGGTTTTTCTGTTTTCTCAACATGACCAGCAGCAGCAGCAGCAGTAGCTCTCACACGCTGAAGGAGGGCGAGCGTCCTTGGATGCACGGGGCCGCCGGGGTGATGGGTGGGAGTCTTGCGATGATGGCCTTCTACCCATTAGACTTCCTCCGTACTCGTATGCACACGCTTCACCAAGGCAGCCGAACGATGCCGCTGCGGTCGGCTGGAGAAATTGTGCGACAGGAGGGTCTTCGGGGCATGTACCGTGGCATCGGCGTCTCTGTCGTTTCTCACAGCCTCGGTTGGGGCGCGTACTTGCTGACCTTCCGCTCTGCGCAGGACCGCATCGAGCGCGCCATGGAGGAGCACGACATGCGCGTTCGGCAGCTGGCCAGCACCAGTGACGGCAAGCGCGGTGTCTTTACGTTTGACAGGTACGTGGGCTCGTCCTCACGGGACTTTATGGCCGCGTGCGTCGCCGCCACCATCACAGGCACCATGATCACGCCCTTGCACGTCCTCAAGACACGCCGCCAGCTGTGCGATGGCACGCACAGGGCGAAGGGGGCCGACAGTTTCCGGGGTATCCTGCGCAGCGAGGGCTGGCGGGCCTTGTTTCGCGGCCTCGGCCCGCAGATTCTCCTCACGGGGAACACTACCATTCAGGTTACCATCTATGAGTGGTTCCGCCGCAATGCCTTCACCAACCATGACGACCCGTCCTCGCTTGAGGTGGCGATCGCCTCGGCTGTCTCAAAGGCAGTGGCGTGTGCCCTCTTCAACCCGCTCGAGGTGGTGCGCACGCGTCTGCAGGACCGACGAAACTTTGGTAGCCAGCAGTATCGCAGCATGTCTGCTGGGCTGCAGACGATATGGCGGAGCGAGGGCCTTGCAGGCATGTACCGCGGCCTGCCCGTCAACGTGATGCGAGTGATTCCGTCCACGGTGGCCGCGTTTGTGCTCTATGAGAAGTGCCTCTGGCTTATTCGCTCTTCACACGCTGCAGTTAGCAACGGCTCACTGCGCGCATCCGTCTCTCGAGGCGGTCGCCGCGGTGCTATGGAGGAGGCCCCAGAGCACAGCACGATTTAACTAGGATAAATATTATCGTTGGCCGTTGTGTTTCGCTCTTCCTCTTTGTGTGGCGCGGACGGCCTCTGGATTTTGTCTCTTTCCTTTGGTTGAGCGTCTTTGGTTTCCACGTGTCGGACTCATGGAAAGCACACATACTCCATGATGGGCACGTCAAGGAAACCGCGAGCGTGGACCTTTCCCCACATCTTTGCTGTCATTACCTTATAAGCTTTGCCGGCACCTCCCCTGAACCCTGTCATCCCCCGCTCATCACTTTTTTCTTTCAGCATGACCTCCGATAAGCGTTCGAGCTCAGATGCGGTGGTGGAGTTGTCGGGACGAGCTCCTGCCACCACTACGGGCGCTCCGAGAGCTGTGTCGGGCTCACTCGATTCAACAAGAGCAACGTGCGTGTGAGAGCTACCTCCGGAATACCCGCAGAGCTTGTCCACGCGCAACACATTGGCGGTATTTTTTTTTTTCCCCGCCGCGTTTTAAAATTTCTCCTCGTTTCCCCGTAATCACTCCCTCGCGTGACCTTCTGCTTTCCTTCAGGTGATGGAGGTGACGCGATTTGGACTTGTGTCGAGAGAGTGTTATGCGTCAGGCTCCCGCCGCACTGAAGAGCAGCTTTTTTTCTCTCTCTCTAGCGCCCGGCACTCTCCATGCGTCACGGTGATTTACAGTGTTGCGTCTATCTTTAGTGTGTACCTATTAAGATATTATCCGCATAAACCCGTTGGCAAGCTTTATCTGGCCTCATCCTCTGCCTTCTTCTGCGACACACGAAACCTGTTACGTTGAGTCATACCGTTTTCTGTCGTACGACTCCTTGGAAGCATAGCGACCTTCCACCGCACGATCAAGTAAGCCCCCTGCGAGCTCTTGTTCTTCCCCAGCACAGGCAGGTCGTCGTCTTTTTTTTTTTTTTTAAATACCTTAAGGAGCTAGGAAGCCATATTGAAGATTTTCTTAAAAAATATATTATTTTAAACCGCGAAAGCGGAAGGAGAAAAGGACATTCTTGTGCTGTTCTGTGCGTTGATTGCTCAGCCACAATGAATTACGGTCTGACACGTCTCACTCTTGCTTTCTTCTGTTCAAAACTCTTGTGAGTGCTTATTTTCTTACTTCTTCATTTTCTCTTTTGTTTCTTTCGTCCTACTACCTCCAACTCGTGCACGAACGCACGCGCAAGGCCCCATCCATCTTCTCTCCCACCAAAAAACAAAGTATCTGTACAGTCAAATCCACAAGGTTGATTTTTTTTGTTGTTGTTGAAAACCTCGTTCTCAGACGAAGCGAGCTGGTAACAGTGCCCTGCAGTGTGATCGAGGCGTTGAACTTTGGGTGTTTCCTATCCGCACAGTCACCGGAGGGTGGGGAGGTCGCAGCGAGTGGTTCCAGCATCATCAACCGTCTCAATTTCCTCCTCCTTCCGTTCTTCGGTTTCTCCACACCCGATGTTCCAGCTCGGTGCCTCTTCGTTTCTTAAGAAGTGAAGGCGTGTAGTAGCTTGGTACAGACTTTGACTATGTCTTTTTCCCCCGGATTTTGGTTGACTTCGCGATATTGACAAGAATATTATAAATAAAAAAAAAACAGCACCTCCACGTTTTTCTTTTTCATGTTGCTTTTCCCCCCTCGCTGCGTCTCCTTTGCCTTCCGCTTACTATCCCATACGGTCTCTAGTCGACGTATGTTGATAAAAGCCCTTTTCTTTGTTTCTGTGCTCCGACACCACTCCCCTTTCGCTTTTCGTGATTCTGGTCTTCCACAGAACTCTGGTGGAACGTTTTTCTTTCTTTCTGTGTTTCCTTTGCAGGTGTCCTGCTCGCGGGAACTGTCAAAGGCGCATTTGTTGAGAATTCCTCTTCTCACTTTCTCTTGCTTCTATATTTCTTGTATATTTCGAGTGCTGATTCCGACCGTCCCGTTCCCCTTTTGTGTGTTGCCATCGAGTCCACTAGGGTATGCAATCAACCCTTTCCGTTATCCACAGCACATGCCTTGTTTCTGCCTCACACTCGAGCACAGCTCATTCATTAAGTGAATATTTCCAAGGGATTGCACGTTTGAACTCTCTTAGTCCCGGTTTGACCGAGTCCAACAGTGAATTCAGTAACGCTTTCTGACGATTCGCCCACGCGCACGTGGCACACACCTTCTTTGGCTATTTTCGTATCACTTTTTTTTTTCTCTCTCTTTTACCATTCTTCTTTCGTTTCGTTATGGTGTCTTACCACATTTCCCACAAGAGAGTCAATTGAAAAGCGGAAGCAGTCCTTTACGGAGCCCAACTCTGGAGCGTATCGCTTCACTTGGACGATGCGAGAACTGAGGGTGTAGGGAGGGAAGGAAGGCGACCCTGAAAAGAAGTGAAGGGACCTGTCATTCGCTTCCTTTCTTTTGCAAAGAGATGCCAACCCGCTCGTCGTTTCAGTTGTGTGTTTAACATGTTGAAATGCGAGTGCAAACTGGGAAGGAAAGGTAGTGGGGGTTTGGGTAGGATAACAGATGATTCGATCAACGGACTTGCGTGTTGCTTTGCAAATCTTATGGGAGCCCGTTGAACCTCCAGGTGGTTCTGTACATGCTTTTGTTCCCTCTTCCTTCACTACTTTCGGTTTGCTCTGCTACTGGAATGAGAAGATAGCTCGATCGACGCATCAACAGTGAGGTTCAATTCTTTCACGATTTCTGAATTTGTTTTCTGTCAAGCACCCGTGACTGACGGAGCGAAAGGGCACTAGCACTGTAGCGCATAACAACACCATTCCGTTCACTGGGCACGTACGAATGAATCGTAGACTGGGTACCTCTGCTTCACCGAAAGGCTCTGAGCATCGCTACGGCTCAAGCGTTGCCACCGAGGAGGCTGTGGTATCCCTCTCCGCCTTTAGCTTTCTGTTTTCTGAGCTCTGCACGCGCGCCTACACGCACCCGACCAAGGTGAAAAACGTTGAAGAGGCGGAGGCGCGCCTCACCACCCTCGGCACCCATGTGGGCACTCGCCTGGTGATGCTGGCGTCCTTGCGCGACCCGGTAGAGCTCCAGCGCCGCCCGCTGACCATCGATGCCGTACTGAAGCTCCTCCAGGAAAAGCTGTGGCCACGTTGGTTTGGCAAACCCGCGAACGATGTGCAGCGAGAGAGCAATTCGGACCGATTCTTCTTGTACGACAGCGATCCTCTAGTGCTGAAGTACGTCAACCCTTCACCGGATTACCTTGACGGAGACGGACGCTGGGGCGTGAATTACGCTAGCTTCACTGGCGGTATCGTGCAAGGGGCCCTGCGATCGATGGGTTTCGATGCGGAGGTGCTGACCTTCCATCAGCCAGAGCCTGAGCGGCCGCACCAGACACTGTTTGTCATTGCGTTTGCCAAGCACGTGTGGGACCGCGAGCGGAAAATGCGCGTGTGATAAGCACCGTTCGTTCCGTGCTCCCGTTTGGGGAACTTGGGATATTGCATTGTATAGTTGCTTATGATTTTTCCATGCGAAGAATGGCGTACCGAACCGTGACAAGGAAAATAATGACAGGTTTGGGTGGGCTTGATGAGTCAAACTGCAAATGACTCTTTGTCATGCACAAGAATCGATGTTGCACGTGCAATCTCGTGTAGGTCGTTGCTGCCCTGTCAACCACGCATTGGGTCCCGTCTATAACCGTTGGAAAGAGTGGGTCGAGAACAAACCACAAGGAAAAGTCAAAGCGTGCGAACTGGGCTCAGCACCTGGCACCGTGGCATGTGCGTTACATAGTAGTCATAATACAAGATGTGTAAAGCGATGAGAAATGTTCCATGTCTCGCTCCCATCACCCTGTCACGTTTTGATTCTGCCTGGCAAAGAAACTGATAAACTACACTCTACCACGCCCGAGGAGGTTCACGTGGGCCGTCGCTTTCCCAGACTTCACGCTACCATGCGCGCGCTATCCAAACATGGTGGCCCCGTTCTGGCTTGGCGGCGCTCAAACACTCTCTTTGTCCGTCGAAAACAAGTCCCACAGGTGACGTTGACGTCGGCCCTCTGCATCGCCGCCATGACGACGACCAGACGGCAGTATCTTCTTCGTTCCTCCCCACTGCGCTTTTCCCACGAAGAAGAAGGTCGCCGACCAGCGTCCCGGGCAGCGTCCCGGGCAGCTGCTACAGAGGAGGCATCTGAGGGCAAGACGGATCACACGCAGGCGCGCGTGGAGGCAGAAGTGGTTCGTGCGTTTCTGCAGAGTGGCGCCCACCCCCAGGGCCAACCGATCCGTACGGTGGCCGCGCACATGCCTGAGGAGGCGATGGAGTACCTGGGCGAGCAGTGCGGCGGCCTCGCTTCGTTTTGCCGATCCAGAGCCGCCGCTGGGAAACCTTTGACGGATGCCAATGGGGCCTTCTTCCACGTACAGTTCATCCAACCGCAAGGCGGCGTCGCGCATGTACGGCTGATACCCGCTCGCGTGGGTACGGGCAATGAACGTGGCGTCAAGGTTTCCGCCACCCTTCACAACGAGGCACGGGCATCAAAGATTTCGACTTCCGTGGCCGGATCTCCATTACGCGCGCATCTGGGACCGCGAGGGATGCCTCGATCACGCACGGGGCTTCTCGTTAACCAGTTCATTCACAAGACACTCGCGGACGTCTTACCCCGCGGGCGGGTCACCTCCGTGGATTCTTTGCGTCGCCGCTGGAAATTGCCCACGTCACAGGACGCTGCCGACCGTCTACTGGCGCTGTTGACCAGTCTCACCCAATGGGAGTGTCTCGCGATGGAACGGGAGGACGGCAGCAGTGGTGTCAAGGAGCTCTCTTACCCAGCCATCGATCCTGACACGGGCTTCCTCACTCCTGAGGCGAGCGCTGGCATTCAATCCCAGTTTCACGCGCTAATGCGCAGCCGAGGATCCGATGCGCGTGGTGAGGTGCCCTTGGATTGGTCCCAGTACGCCACCCTGGTTTGCCGAAATGAGAAGCTCGTGTACGTCGTGCCCTCAGGTGCGCCGTCTACGAAGCCGTCTGACGGGAATGATGAGAACCCCGAAGAAGGTGCCCCTCCGCAGGCCTACGATTTGTATCGGCTGGCCGTCTTCCTCCCCGTTGGGCAGCGGCCGGCCGCAGTCGACGCGGTGGCGGAGCAGTCCGCCCAGTGCACAACTTTTCACCCGATGGAGATCGCCCTCACATTCCCTGACCGGGTGCGCCTGCACTTTTCCTCGTCGGGTCCGCGTCGCGAGGGGACACACCGGCCAGCCGACGTGGACAAGTCGGCAGTGCCACAATGGACCGTTCAGTGCGGGCCGCAATGCTACGCCGTAGTGGAGGGCCTATCGTACATCCTCCACGACACGGAGAAAGTTGCGCTCGCGCCGAACCCGTCGTTAGCCTCCATGAGTGTTGAGGAACTTGAGGCGGCGAAAGCTTCCTTGAAGCACATGGTCGCTCCGTTGAAACGAGCAAAGATGCGAAAGCGATACGTGCGGGAGATTTTCCGGCGCCACTTCCCCCAAGGAAACCCATTCCTACACGGTGAGGTGGTTGCACAGTTTCTCTACGACCGCATGGAGCCTACGAAGTGGTACACCAACACGCAACTCAAGGACGACTTGCTTCCAGGGGGTGGGAAGGACACCATGCATGTGGGGGTGAACTTTTTTCAGGATTACCCTCACCTGTTCATTGTGCGGCATGTCCGCTCTACCGTGTCGGAGGTGATGCGTCGCGAGCAGGACATGCTCGACGTCTGTGGGGACGAGTCTCTTGGCAACACCCTACCGCCGTTCTGCCCGGAGGAGGCGGACCTCTGGCTTCTGTCCAGCGCCTTTGAGGATGCCGACCGTCGTGAGGACTCGGTTCCTAACATGTCGCTTGTCTTTTCAAACCTCCCGGCTCCCCAGCGAAAGGCAATTCGCCAACGAGGGAACGTGGAGCGGTTTCTGGAAAAGTTTGTGCAGCGGTACCCACATGTGTTTGAGCCCACAGGTGAGCGTGGTCGCTTTCGTCTCAATCGTGAGTGTGGTGTCGCCTTGGCGAACGAACTGTCTGCAAAGCTCAACTCTCAACAACCACAGGAAGGAGGCGAGAAAAGCTGAGAAGGTCAAACGAACACCATCTGTGTGGCACTGTGTTCCCCTTCACCGGTATCTCGCATTGCATCTTGTCTAGGGGAGCGTGTATGTGTGCCATGGATAGACGGAGGGCGTGCCTCGTTGGACTGCTGGCTTCCAGGTTCGCTGTCTTCCACAATGAGGGGTACATCCGTCAGTGAACGGTGTGCACCACAACAGGAAGTTTAACAAAATACGCAACTCTCTTCATTCTCGTTCGACAGCACTCTTCTCACTTGAAGGCTTCGAGTGAAACGAAAACCCACGGACAGAACGAACTTATGAACACTTTGTCCTTAAAAAAAAAAAGAAACGAAAAAAAAAAGATGGATGGAGTGATGACTTGACAACTCACAGATCACCGAGAGTTGTGCGAACGCGCAAGCTGTGCGGGTGCCCATAACCCAACTACGCATGCCATTCCTTCCTTTTATTTTCCTCTTTTATGAAAAAAAAAAAGCAGCTTCTTAGATTGTTCCACACTGTGAAACCAAACGTTCTACCAAGTTTCCTCACTCCCTATCAAACGCCTCACGAGCCTAGTCAATTTCTCAAATCTCTACACGAATTTTGACGAAACCACCCCCACATCAGCCCTGTTTTCCTCCTCCCCCAGAATCGGCTCACTACCGTTTTTTTTTTCCCTTCCCCCTCCTCCTCTCTTCCTTCACCAACCTTGTACGAACTTGAATCCCTACCTTTGCTTTCACGTTATTTGATTCTCTTCTGCCAATCGCGACCACTCTCTTTCTTTCTCTCTTCTTTTTCTTTGCGCCACAGAGTTTGTTTTTCCCGCTCCATCCGAGTTTCTGTGTTCACATTTCGCTTTTCTTCCTTTCTCCGTCTTCGCTTCGTACATACACAAAAGCAACGACTGGTGAAATATCATGGCAGGCATCCTCACCCTCAACTTGGTGCTGCAGAAGTCGAAGGTAGATGACATCCGCCGCGTGCAGAAGCTCAACGTGTGTGCAGCGCAACTTCAGGACATTGGTGTCCTTCGTAACGCCGTCAGTCTGGAAGTGCTGTCCCTGAGCCTCAACGAAATCTCCGAACTCGGTGCCATTTCCAACTGCCACCGTCTGAACGAGCTCTACCTGCGCAAGAATCAAATCCGCGACATCAATCAAGTTCTTCACCTAACGCGCCTGCCGTACCTTGAGGTGCTCAACCTCTCCGACAACCCCATCAGCCGGGACCCAAACTACCGCCGCTTCGTCGTCGCTGCGATCCCGTCGCTGGAGCGCTTGGACGATGTGAACATCTCTGACGAGGAGCGGCAGGCCGCGGTGCGCGTGTTCCCGGAGCTCACCTATTTTGCACCGCCCGCGTCACCCTACGCGCAGCCGCAGGAAGGCTACGCCCCTCCTCCGGCCGGTGCGCAGGCGAAGAAGTCGCCGAACGCTCGCGCCAAGCCCAAGGGCTCCGCGCCGCATAAACAGGCACCCTCTGTGCCCCAGTCGCGGGCCCGTGGCGGCTCACATGATAGCCAGCCCGTCGCCCCGGCACGCCGGCCTCAGAGTGCGCAGCAACCGCAGCAATACTCCCAGCCACGGGCGGCGCCTCACCAACCTAGCAGCGGTGGCGCCGGCAGCGCTGCAGGCACACCAATGCGCCGCGCAGGCGGCGGTGCTCCGCCGAAACCCCAGAGCGTCTCGTCCGCGTACAACGCGCCTATCATAGCACCATCCGAGACCGGTGTGATCCAGGCGGTCAAGGTGCTCTGCTCGGAGCTCAGCCCAGAGGGTCTAGATGAGATTCGCCACTTTATTGACTCCATGAGCGGCTACTGAGCGCCTCAGAGAACTATTTGCGGATGGTTTCTGACGATGGAGCTCTTATTTAGGCTTCGGTGAAGCTTCGTCTCGTCACGTGATGCCGGATTTCCACGTTCGGTGGAAGGGCCAACGCAACGGGACGGTTCACGGCTTAAAGGAGGTGGACTCCTGTTTTCTTTTGTCTGCGCATCGATAGTTTTCTCCATGTATCCACCCGCGTGGCTCGTTTGCCGGAACTGGCCCGCCTTGTGCGCTCTCCCTCGGTGTGGCGACATCTGGGTATGTCGCTGTCTCGTGGGTGCTTCGCGATGAACCGCTAGATTTCTTCCTTCATTTTTGTGTATGACGTCTTCTTTCTTTCCAGATCATTTTTTATCATTCATTGATTTCCTTGTCCCCTTTCTTTTTCGTTTTCTTTTTCTATGTGTTTGTGGGTAGCTATTTGTCTTTTCATTTGTTTCCCTGGTGACTTTTCTTTGCTATGTTCTGTGTGCTCCCCGTCCGCAGACTTTCTGCCGCAGCGCATTCAACTGCGCCTGACCTCGCACACGCTCATGCCGCGCTTTGTGAGGGTGCTGATTTTCTTCGGGTGAGAGAAGCAAAGGCGTCAGCTATTCCGATGGTCAGAAATCATTTCAAGAGTAGACGGTGCGCGCCGTAGATATCTTTTTCCATCTCGTTCTTCTTCCATTTCACCGGTCGCCGGTGGAAACAGTTCTCATGATCATTATTATCATTCTTATCATCTCGTAAGCCTCCCCTCGCCCGTTCTGGTACACGTGTATTCTGCTCGGGCTCTCTCACCTGAGAGCACAAGGCGAGCAGCGCAGGCTGAATAGTATTCTCCGACTTTTGAGGGGGCTCTCCTCAAACGGTATGCTATGCGTGTGGATTTCGTTTCTCTCGTTTACCATTGCCAGAGAACTATTACTCCAACCGTTTTGCGTCTGTGTTCGACCAGCAAATTTCCCGGAGGTGAGTGTCTAGTCTACAGTCGATGTGTCATCCACGCGACGATGTGAAGGAGACAACGCTCTGAAACACCCGCACGAGCCTCTCTCTACGGTGCCCGCCTCTGCAGCCTGGGTACAGCATAGGAGTGCAGCACGTGCTTCATCAGAACTGTCTCTACAAGGCAAAGCGGACGCCACCGAAACGTCCGTGACAGGTCAGGTCTTTACGCTTTGTTTTGGCGTACAAGACACGTCGACGCCTCCAGAACTCCCCAACCTTCCAACAAGAACAACAACAACAGGAAAAAAACAACTACAAAAAGCGTATGAGAAGGACCTTCTTCCATTCGATGCCCAACTGCTGCTCTTTCACTCACCAGGCATATCACACAGCTCAGGCTAATGAGGCCACTTGAGCGTGATCAAGTGGGTGAACCCTCGGAATGATAGCAAGTATCTTCTGCAGACAGTCTTCCTTCAAGACGGTTCCCGGTCGACTCAACTGGCGTGTGAGCGGCCCAGTCCCATGACATGTTCCGGCTCGTCCGCATCCACGGCGCAACAGCAAAAAGATGAAAATAAATGATACCCACGCACACATAATGCTTTTTTCTTCTTCCTTCTATCTTCTTCACGTCTCTTGTGTTCCATCTGCACATCACGATGACTGACAACTATACAAAGAAATTGGTCGTTTGTTTGTTTCAAAACTTCACCACACCCCTCTTCCGCACTAGTCGCAAAGATGACCCGCGCTGGTATCAAGGGTAAGGTTCTCGGCAAGGAGAAGAAGCTTGCGCTGATTGAGGCCCGCAAGAAGGCCGTGGAGAGCCGCAAGAGCCGCGATGACAAGCGCTGGAAGCGTGTGCTCGCCAAGATGGACGAGGAGAAGCGCAAGAAGTACCACGGCGTCGGCAACACCGCCCGCAACTCCCGCGTGCGTGGTGCCACCCGCGCTTCCCTGCGCAAGCGCACTGGCCGCAAGCCGGACGCCGTCTCCATGGAGGCCACCATCCACCTGTCGAAGCTGCTCAAGAAGAAGACCTTCGCCAAGCGCGCTCCCCTCGCGATCAAGCGCATCAAGACCTTCGCTGGTAAGCTGATGAAGACCAAGGACAACCGCATCGACGCGTCCCTGAACACGTACATCTGGCACAAGGGCGTGAAGGGTGTCCCCGGCCGCGTCCGTGTGCTGATCCAGCGCAAGTCCGAGACCCACGAGGGCAACAAGCACAAGCACTTCTACACCGTCATCTCCAACGTGCCCGTGGCCACCTTCAAGGGTCTGACCACCACCGTTGTTGAGAACTAGAGTGCGGGAAAAGTGTCCTGTGTCATGCAAGCTCCTTTTCCTCGGAGAAAGTGCGAGTGAAGGAGCGACGACCCTTTCTGTTTGACTTTATGTTTTCTCATTTCATGTCGAGGTACACCTTGGCAAACTATGTTTAACAAAAACGAAGAATGATAATATAACGACACCACCGGAACGGGTGCTACCGATTTACAGCTGTCGAAGGCGGAGCGGTTCACTGTAAGGATGAACTGACCTCTTACGTTTCCGAGGACCGGCGTTAGTGAAGTTGCTGAAGTGCAGTGCGTTGATATGCTGACGTCTGGCGTTCCCGTCATGGCCAGAAGCAACGCAGTCGCCTTCATCTACCTGGCGTCGGCCCCAAAGTTTCATATGTCACACGGAGGGACGAAGAAGAGACTATCCCCTCCTCGTCTTCGTGAACGTGGTCACGCTTCACCACACAATGACTGCGCTATCGTTCTCTCTCGAAATGACATAATGCACACCCACCAACGTCTTCCTTACCTCGCTTCACCCCCTTTCTCGTTTCCCATTATTCACTATGACGCACGCGCCCCTGTTCATGTCTTCACGCTGCATAAAACATACTCAACAACTGCTGTAGTGGATACACATTCTTTGCTCACACACTGAAGATGACCCGCGCTGGTATCAAAGGTAAGGTTCTCGGCAAGGAGAAGAAGCTTGCGCTGATTGAGGCCCGCAAGAAGGCCGTGGAGAGCCGCAAGAGCCGCGATGACAAGCGCTGGAAGCGTGTGCTCGCCAAGATGGACGAGGAGAAGCGCAAGAAGTACCACGGCGTCGGCAACACCGCCCGCAACTCCCGCGTGCGTGGTGCCACCCGCGCTTCCCTGCGCAAGCGCACTGGCCGCAAGCCGGACGCCGTCTCCATGGAGGCCACCATCCACCTGTCGAAGCTGCTCAAGAAGAAGACCTTCGCCAAGCGCGCTCCCCTCGCGATCAAGCGCATCAAGACCTTCGCTGGTAAGCTGATGAAGACCAAGGACAACCGCATCGACGCGTCCCTGAACACGTACATCTGGCACAAGGGCGTGAAGGGTGTCCCCGGCCGCGTCCGTGTGCTGATCCAGCGCAAGTCCGAGACCCACGAGGGCAACAAGCACAAGCACTTCTACACCGTCATCTCCAACGTGCCCGTGGCCACCTTCAAGGGCCTGACCACCACCGTTGTTGAGAACTAGAGTGCGCGAAACGTTATCACACGCGTCGGCTCCGTCGTTCTTCGATGATGGTGACATCCACAAGTGTAACTGTTATTTCATGATTTGACCAAAACCGTAAAACAAAAATAAAACATAATGACACCACACAAAAACGTGTGCTTTGCTTACAAAACGGGAAGAGGAGAGAGATGCTTCGATGGCGACCAAGGGCGGTCGTGCCCACTCCTGGTGGAGAGGGCCGCGAAGGCTCCGTCAGAGGAAGCATGCGTCTTCTCCTCCTGTTTTGGAGCCTTGAGTCGGAAAAGGCATCCCGGAGAGGTGTTTGAAACGACGCACTCTGCTCAAACTGCAATGCTCACAGCGGGGTACCTGAGGTCTAAGGATCTGCGAGCGTTGCCCAAGTTACCTCAACCGATCGCTTTTTGCGCCGGTGAGATGTGATATGCGCTTCGAGAGACTCCTTCCTGCACTGCGTCTACTGTTTTGAATCTCTCCAACGCTCCCTCGCGACTTGCCTTTATCTTTAGATAGGTCAGTTATTCAAGAAATTCACTTGTATCGTTCCGTTTTGTGCCGTGATCTTGACAATTGGTCACCGCTGCCGGTTCGCCGGCGCTCGTTATTAGTATTCTAACATCCATTTCTGCGGAGAAATCATGGAAGAGGAATGGGCCGATGGCGCGGACGGCTTCTTCACCGAGTTCGCAGAGAACACCAAATCCAGTGAGAAGTCCGCACGGAAGCGCAACCGCGAGGCGCGAGAGGATCCGGATGGTCTCAAGGCGGCACGCGCTGCCCGCTCTGAGGTGGACCGTAAGCTGTCCGTAGAAGAGGCCCGCCGCAAAATTGCAGCTGCAGTCGCCAACCGGGCATCCACCAAAGAGCTGGAGGCTGCGAAGCGAGCGGCTCGGAAAAGCGCGCGGCGAGAGCTTCACGCAGGAAAGCGCAGCGCAGGCGGCAGCGACAAAAGTCGACATACAGAGAGCATTGCCCAAGGGGAAGGGTTCGCCAAAAACAAGCGATCCAAGGTGGACGAGAAGTTTGCGCGTAAGCAGGAGCGCAAGGACGAGGCAAAGGCCCACGCCATAAAGTACCGTCGCTCCATCAGAAAGCGGTAGTCGGTGAAGAAAACTGGATTTCAGTGGCCCTCTGCTTCCTTGTTGGCCATCTTCTTAATGTATTATCCGAAACGAATGATAAAATCCCGTGGGACCTACTGCACCAATCACAAGAATCGTTTCCCTGAAGCAGGCTTGTGGAAAATAGGAAAGCACAGATGTCAGACCCAACGCGACACAACTATCGGGATGACAGGAGATACTACAAATTGGTGCAAACGCTCGGGAGTAGACGCGGTATTTTTCAATGTCGATGTCCATGATCGTGTGATGATCGTGGCTACAGCTTTGCTGTGAGTTGCAAATGTGTCACTCGGTCGTTTCCCCACACTCCTCTGACTCTTGTGTCTTGACCTTCCTTTGGGGCTCTTCTGTTAGTTCATCGTAGTCATATTCTTGCTTTCAAACATTGCCGTGTCCCCAGTGGCTTGACTTCTGGGAGTAGCACGCACACGATTACCGCATTTGTCGCCCAGCTCGGACGTTCTTTTCCGAAAACAGGATCGTCAGCGCGTCCTGCCAGGTGAGCGGCACTCTTTTTTTTTTGTCCTAAATTTGAGAAGAATTTTTAAACGGACACCACCAATCAAAAGACAAAACTCGACCGATTTAAGCAAGAAAGACACAGATGTCAGACAACGATGATCTTGATGCCCTCCTGGATGAGGCCATGGACATCGTCGATGAGCAGGATCGCGTGCACCAGGAGGAGGTGAAGCAGCAGGAGGCCAAATTAGAGGCGGACTTGCAAAAAGCACTAGAGGAGCAGGGCGGTGGGAGTGGTGACGCACTCGGTGCGGACATGGTGAAGATGTTTCAGGCGCTTCTAGGCGGTGGTGGCGCCGAAGGGTTGGGCGACGACGCGAGCTTCGACACCTTCAAAGCGGATGTGGCCAAGTTGGTCGCTACCCTGGAGAACGTGGACGACCTCAAGGATGAGGACATGGCGAATCTGACTCGCGTGAAGGAGCTCATGAGCGTCCTGGAGAACGACGACGAGGACAAGGCGAAGGAGCTGTTGGACCAAATGAACCGCGACCCAACCACAGGGATGCCGACCGGCGACGCGAGCCCAGAGGCCGCCGACGCCGCCTTCAAAAGCTGCATGGAGGCGTTACAGCAGCTGTCAGAGGCGACAGGTGCCAGCGGGGTTTCTGGGGACGAGGCAGCAGCCGCTGACGCCTCGCCGGCGTCGGCGTCGCCTGGTGTCTCCGTGGCGGAGGACGTCCCCGACAACCTCGCCGAACTCCTCCTTAGCGCAATTCTGGACCCCGACTTCGCAGAGCCCATCAAAGTCATGCGTGATGCGTATGAGCCCTTCTTGGCGGCCAAGGACGCGGACTTGTCTCATGACGAAAAGGCCACGTACCGCAAACAGCACGCGAAGACGACTGAAATCTGCGAGTTCTTGAAGGAGCCCGTTCACAAGGAGGACGATGTCCGTGTGACGCGACTGTTGGAGCTAATGCACGAGTTCTCTGAGCTGGGTGAACCTCCCAAAGATCTTTCCGCTTATGCTCCTCGCAAGGAGGAAGGAGTGAAGAAGGACGGAGAAGCAGAGGAGTAACGGCCCTTGCGAATCTTCATTTTTCACTCCTTTCGCCCACTGCAGAATCTCAGATGCGCCTGTCTGGTTGAGACTCGCTTGTGTTTTTTTGTTTCTTTTTTTCCCTCTGTTCCATCGTTGTCCTTCTTCTTGTTCTCGTACTTTACCTCCGGGCCCCCACGTGAGGAAGGTGTCCTCCATGATCCAAGAGGAATAGCGACGCAGTCAACTCCGAGAAATCTAAAGATCTGCACAGACTCGCGCATGCGTACTTGCGATATTCGTAAATGTCACGTAGACGTCGAAAGGTGTACCAGAAATCAGATTATCAAAACGTAAAGGCACCGGATCTTTAGCAGGAGTCATGGTGACTCGCTGAAAGTGAGGTTACCCGTCGTTTGCGGTGAAAAACGGCGTTGTGTAAGTCTACTGGTAGCGGGGTGCCTTCTTTGGGGAGGTATGTGCGGGCAACTCGTACACGAAACCTCCTCACGCCGCTGAAAGCCAAGGACCTCACATGGTTTTGAGATTATGTTTTGTCAAATTCATCTCTTTCCTCTTCCTTATTGACTCACGTTGTCACGGTCTTTCTACGATTTGACGTCACGTCTCCTTACGGCTAGATCAGTTGCGCACCACACCGTCAACGAGAAGTCCCTGATCGAAATATCAGGTTCGGAAACTCAAGCTTGAGGAAAGAAAAAACCTCCGCTGCAGTGACAATTCTTGCGCCAACCGTTGCGGCAATCACGGAGAATCTTGGACCTCCTTTTTTCACGCTACCACTTGATTGCAGTTCTTACGATTTCTTTACACACTGGCCGTTTTATTTATTGTAACGATGAGCTCATCTTCGTCTACCGCCGCCGCCGCTGCCAAACACGCGAGGCTGCCCTGGACAGAGAAGTATCGCCCCTCGACGCTGGATGAGGTGGTGGCGCATGAGGAGATTCTTGGCACGCTGCGCCGCCTCATGGACAGTGACGGCATGCCCCATCTGCTCTTCTACGGGCCCCCAGGCACCGGCAAGACAACGACAATCCGTGCCTGTGCACAGCAACTATACGGCAAGGATCGCGTACGCGCGAACGTGTTGGAGCTAAACGCCTCTGATGAGCGTGGTATTGACGTTGTGCGGAATCAGGTCCGCGAGTTCGCGAGTACGTCCTCGATCTTCTCCCTCATGGGAGCAGGTGCGAGCAGCGCCGGTGGCTCGACCGCGTTCAAACTTGTGGTTCTGGATGAGGCCGATCAAATGTCCCACGATGCACAGGCTGCACTGCGTCGTGTGATTGAAAAGTATACCAAGAACGTTCGGTTCTGCATCTTGTGCAACCACATCAACAAGATTATCCCAGCTCTCCAGTCGCGTTGCACACGTTTTCGCTTCGCCCCTGTGCGCAAGGCCGCCATGATGCCTCGGCTGCAGCACGTGGCCGAGTCCGAAGGCGTGAAGTTCACAACGGAGGGCCTTGCCGCCGCGTACCGCCTTAGCAACGGCGACCTACGGCGCTGCTTGAACACGATGCAGTCTGCTGCCCTTTCACTGGATGAGATTTCTGAGGAGTCCGTGTATCGTGTGACGGGCAACCCCACGCCCGCTGAGGTTGCCGCCATTGTCTCTGACATGCTCTCCGCGGACTTTGCCACGAGCTGGACCAAGGTCGAGGCGGCGGTCACGGATAAGGGTATCTCTGTCACAGACCTTGTTCGCGAGATTCACCCTGTGATGATGTCCATGGACCTTCCCCAGGACTGCAAGTGCTTCCTGCTCATGAAGCTGTCGGACATTGAGTACCACTCCGCCGGTGGGGCGAAGGAGGCTGTTGGTCTCGGTGGCATTCTCGGAGCATTTCAACTGGTAAAGGAGGCGGTGACGCAGCGCAAACCTATTTCCGCACTCGCTCCCGAGTGTTTTGTATAAACCCAAGACCGAGTGACGTTGCAACGATATCGGACAAGAGGCTGTACGTCTAGCTTTATTTTTGTGCTGGAATAATCGTTGTTTGGATAGGTCACGCAGCGCACTACCTTTACCTTGCTCTCGAAGGAGACGGTTGATTTCATGCCCGGTATAGAAGAAGGAAGATGGACAACATCGCTGTGGCGTATGATGTGCCGTTGGCGGGTGTTGTTGTTTGTTTGTTGAGTGATTGCATAGATTCCAGCTGCACTGTCTTGTGGGGTGCAGCTGACGAGGACATACAGAATACACTAAAGGCAACAAAGAAACGTGCGTGTATGCGGAGCTTGGCGTACGCGGTAGCTGCAGCCAGCGTCTCTCACAAGATGGGTCATTTGAAAAGAGTATGATCAAATGAGTCAGCGATCGTCCCGCTTCTCCGTTACTGGCCACAGTACTCACGGCGTCGTGGGTGCCTACATGGTTCGCTTGCAGAAAGCCAATCCGTTCAGGTGCGTTGGGTGTACAGAAACGATTCAGTTCTCGAACCGTTGCAACGATTTCATTTGAAGAGATGCGACGCGTGCTGTAACAATGATTTCCACTCATATCACTTCCTCACCCGTGACTCTCTCCGTATCTGTAGAATCAAGCCATAGGCCCTTGAAGCGACTCACCTCCAGAAAACGCAAATAGGGAAAGGCACCGTTGGTGCTTTGATGTCAACGTGAAGCGTCAAGAACGCGGGAATATCATTTAGCGGACACGCAGACATCTTCCAGTGTCCCTGTCTGGGACATTAGAACCATATAAGCTGTAGAACCCAGTAACGTGAAGCTCGTGGGATAGATAGAAACACTAAAACATAAACAAAGAAAAACTCCCGTGACTACTCGGGTCCCCCATGAACTCCAGCGACGACGATTGGATGTCGCAGCCACCTGGCCGTGGCGCCGGCGCCGTGGGCGGCGGAGGTGAAGGGCTTGACATGATGGCAGCCCGTCGCCAAGCCCTTCGCCAGCAGCGTGAGGCCCAACAGAGGAAGCAGCAGCAGCAACCGCTCTTAGATTCTTCTTCCTCGTCACAGTCTGCTACGGAAGCATCAGCGGCGGCAAACAACCGAGGCACCAGACGCCCGCCAACCGCAGGGCGTCTCGGCGCTCCTGCAGCGGGCACCTCAACGACCTCGGTAGAAAAGGAATCATCGCTTCCCGCTGCCTTTCTCTGGCTCGATTCCACAGACACTAGCACGGTTGAAGAGCCTGTTACCAAAAGCAAACACGATAAACACAAGAAGGGCGAAAGCACCGCACACAAGGGAACAGAGGGAAGGACTGCAGAGGTACGGATTACCAAGAAGAAGAAGAAACGGCCTCCTTCCCCTAGCGAGTCCTCAGCGGCGTCTACCTCTTCCCGCTCGTCATCCTCGGCGCGGTCGAATGCAGAGGACGAAGAGGCGCTGAACGCGGCAAAAATTGAGGAACTCAAGCGACAGGTGGAGGCGAAAAAGAAACTTCTCCAGGCGACGAGGGAACGCGAAAGGGCTTTGACCGACAAGTGGCGCGCGGACAAGGCTCAAAAGCAAGCGGAGATCCACCAACTAGACGCGAAGCTCCGCAATGTCTGGGCCACCGTGGAAGATGAGAAGAGCGCAGCGGAGAGCCAGGTGCGGTTGGCGCAGGATGAGCACGAGCGCGAGATGCGGCAGGCCCGACAACGGCTGGAGCAGGAGCTCAAAGCCGAATACGAACCCAAGATCACAGAGATGCAAGAAAAACTGAAGGAAAAGCGTGAGGAGGAGGCCCATCTGCGCAACCTCCTGCAGGCCAAAGGCGAAACGCAAGATGTTGTGAATGCGGCCATTGCCTCCGCCCTCAGCGCCATTGTGAGCCAGATCCAGACAACTTTCCTCGCAGGTCAGGAGGCGCAAGACAACGAGTGGCACAGCCACGTACGTGATCTCGTGCGACACGAGGTGCGCACATCTTTTGCTGTGGGCACCGAGAGCGAGGCCCAGACGGAGCGCGAGGCCATGACGAAGCACTTCCACGAATCGCTTGCGTTCTGGCGTGAGGCAGAGGAGGATTTGAAGCGTCGTGCGCTGAAGCTGGACGACGCCCTTCTGGCGGACATGGAGTCCACCGTCCGGGAAGACATGGGCCGCCTGCAACGGGAGCAGCTCTCCATGGAGGAGGTCTACGTGCAGAGCCGGGAAGCGTGGGCTCTGGAGCACCAGCGCCTCCTGCAGGCCGAGTTTGACGCCTCGCTGCGGCGTCGCGAGGCGGAATTGGAGGAGTTCCGTAAACTTCGACACGAGCTGCACGTGGAGCGCATGCGTGACCTTGAGCAGTCGCACTCGGACCGAGTGGCCGCCGAGGAGGCCCTGCATGAGGCCGCCATGCAGCAGCTTCGGGAATATCTTGGCAAGGAAGAGTTGCTACACGCAGAGCGGCAGCGTGTGACCGTGGCAACCCGGCAGGAGGTGGTGCGCTCCGTCGAGTCCCTGAAAGACGCCGCATCCGCTTGCGAAGGGGTGCTCACGTCTCTGAAAGGGTTCCAGAGCGCTGTTGTGGAAAGCCGTGAATCGCTAGAAGCGGAACGGCGGCGTCAGGCGGAGCAGCAGGCTGGTGCACTGGAGTCTTTGCAGTCCTTCGCGGTAAAGCAGGCGGGCTCGATTGAGGAGGAACACCGAGCGCTGACAGAGGCCTTGTCCAAGCTTCAGCTGGTGCAGACTCAGGTGGAGCAGCAGTTGGAGGCGGAGGCGACGTGGCTTGCCCAGCAGGAGGGTGCCTACGAAGGGAGTCGCGGTGCGTGGGAGCGCGAGTACCGCCAATGGAAGGCCCTGGTGCAGCGCGAGCGCGCTGAGGTGGAGGCCCGCTTCTCGCAGGCCCTCTCCGCCTTGCAGGAAGCCATTGGTCAGCTCAACGCCGAGGAGCGTGATGTGACGGCAGAGTCCGCGGCGATGGAACGTGCCTACACCGACATGAATACTGCCGTGCAACAGGAGCTTGTGGCGTTACAGGAGAAGGAAGCCGAACTGAAGGTGCGTCAAACTGCCTTGGACGAGGCCGTCGCCAGTCTAGAGGGCAAGCAACAGGAGGCGACGGAGGAGTGGCAGGAATTGCAGCGCCAGCGCGCTGACATGGCGCAGGAGCGCGAGACACTCCGTCGGGAGGAAGGAAAGCTCGAGCAAACGGCGCATACCCTGCAGTCCCTCCGTGCTCAGATGGAAAGCGCGAAGGCACAGACTACCATCGCCACCGAACGAGGACGATTGCTCCAAGAGCAGCTGGCGATGCGCCTGAATATGGCGCCAGAAAGCTCTGGCGCACTCACCGTTGCTGGATTGGGCCAAGAACGTGGCTCACTGCGGCCACCTCACCATGATCAGCAGCAGCAACGACAGGGCCAGGGCCACACGATGGATACTTCCGTCACGAAGCATCGCCTAGCCCAGAAGGTGTTGACGGAACTCAAACGACAGCTGCATGGCGTAAATAAACTGAGCGAACTCCCTCTCAGTGCTGGAGGCGCACCGACGCTGACGCCCGTGGTGTCCTCGAATGTCGCCCAGTTGATTTACGGACAAGGACCTGGCACGGATACTAGGGAAGGACCAGCCTCACAACCCCAGCTGCGGCACCAACGGCGAGAGCAGCACCCCGGCAGGCACGCCGTGAGCTCTTCCTCTCCCGAAGACGAGTATCCGGTGACGCGCCCACGCCACCACGCGGACCCCAACTCTCGGACACAGCCAGCAGCTCGTGGCTATGTCAGCGGAGGCACGCCGCGGTCGCCAGCGTCCCCCACAGCAATGCTGAGCCACCAAGTCCGCACTGCCTCCGCCGCTGGGAGAGGCACGGGCTACGCGAGCGGCCAGTCCCCGTCCCCCCAGCAGCAAGAGCAGCCGCTTCGCACGAGTAGCGAGTGGTCCGCGGTGGGCGGGCAGACCTTCACGAACCTTGTGGGCCTTTCAGATGCCGATAGTCCCTACTAGCCAGAAAACGGCAGGGGCCAGGAGGAGGACGCACCCATGCAAAGGACTGTTGGTTTCTTCTTAGAACCCTTACGCGCGTGTGGGTACCAATACCGTTTGGCCTCTCGTTCCTTTCATAAACCTCTGCATAGATTCCGTACTCAGACAAATAGAGGATGAGTGATTCGTAACTCCCGTCCACAGTGGAAAAGAAAAAAAAGGAAAGGAAAACATGAAAGTGAAAGATGAACCAATGGATTCTCAAGTAGGGATGATACAACACCTTTGAAAGCTTGGTGGCTTGATCCTTGCTCATGAGCTTTCTTCTCTGGTTTACGTGGACGAAGGCGCTGCGAGGGCAATTGATAAAACTACTGCATGTAGCAGCCGCGTAATGAATGTCTCGACTACTGGATGTTCAACGTACCATACTTTTTTCTCCGCTGTCCCCTTGATGGATGTGCGCGTTTGCTCGTGCGGGGTTCACGGTCTTTCCTAGCACACAGAAAGGGGACCGTGAAGGGTAGATGCAAACAATCCCGCACAGTTTCTTAGGCCCGTAGAGAAGGGAGCGCTCTTCTGCTACTTCCACACTTTGATGCGCACACACACACGCACACACCGATGCGTAGCACAGATGATGACACACTCGACATTTAAAAGCACAGTTTGAGCTGACCAATTCTTGATTGACAATGTCCACATGAGCAATCCTGTCTGAAGTGAGTTTTCACGTGTGTGCGCACTCTTTGCCAAAGTGGCCAGTAACGTTGTTTCCTAGCGTGTTGCGTAGCGAGGGAAGCTGGCTTCTCATGGGGTGAGTTCTGCATTCATGGCACGCTTGATATACACGAAGACGTCTTTGGCAATATTTTGGTGCCGGTGTTTTCGCCAGTGTCAAGCTAGATCCGCTATCGCTAGCGCGCATCACTAGAAAGAGGTACGAACGGGTCGTCATGGGAGGGTTTTTCCTGATGATAAATTCGACGTTTAAAGCACAGTTTGAGCTGACCAAACTCTTGATTGACAATGTCTATGTATGAGCAATCCTGTCTGAAAAAAACAACAACCCAGAATCTTCTTCCGACGGCATGTTTGCGGCGTTCTCAGGGAAGCCTGATATACACGAAGACGTCCTTGGCGATATATTGGTGCCGGTGTTTTCGCCAGTGTCAGGCAAGATGATAGGATTTATGGTTTCTGGATACCTCCTTGGTGTTATGGAGGGGCAGGAAAGGGAAAAGACGAATGCGGGGAGTGTGCGTGATGATAAACTCGACATTTAAAAGCACAGTTTGAGCTGACCAATTCTTGATTGACAATGTCCACATGAGCAATCTTTCTGATCAATTCCCCTTATTCTGTCATGTGTGGTGTTTCTTGCGGCTCTTCGAGGGCTTGTGTGCGTGTGTGGCGGTTGCGTAGATTTGCGTGCGAGTGATGGTTGTGAGGTGTATACGTTGTACAAAACAGGAACGAACTCTAGTGGATAAGAGCCACACAGGACTCCTCGAAAACCTGATTTCTTTCACGGCGATGGGTTCCTCCGGCGTGTATCGTATCTTGCTTGAGTGGAGCCGTTCCCACATTTCGCGGATAGCGCCGTGTGAGGGCTCAGATGATGACACACTCGACATTTAAAAGCACAGTTTGAGCTGACCAATTCCTGATTGACAATGTCCACATGAGCAATTTTTTCTGAAATGGGCCGACTTTGGTGCGAGTGCGACCAGTTTTCCTTTTTTATCGGAGAAAGCCTGATATACACGAAGACGTTCTTGACAATACATTGGTGTCGGTGTTTTCGCCAGTGTCAGGCCAGAATCCTAACGGTTGCCAAAGGAAAGATCACCATCGATCTTTTCTCCATCCTGTGTAGCACACCAGAGCAGAACGCATGATGACACATTCGACATTTAAAAGCACAGTTTGAGCTGACTTACTCTTGATTGACAATGTCTACATGAGCAATCCTGTCTGAACCTACGTTCTTTCTTTGGTACTGTGCTGGCAAAGCTAGCAGTGACGCCTGATATACACGAAGACGTCCTTGGCAATATTTTGGTGCCGGTGTTTTCGCCAGTGTCAGGCAAGAGCTTGAACGAGTGAGTTTCTTTAGGCAGTGGTCTTGGTTTTATCTGACACCACTTCGCTGGCGAGTGCATAACGGGGCACGTCAGCATCCCGAGGAACCTGCGCTTCCAGTTCCGTCAGGGTCACGTGTTCGATAGACACCGAAACTACACGCAAACAAATAGTTAGAACGAATATAAAGCATAATTGGACCGCGGTTGCTCTCCGTGGTCTTCACGGATGATCATGTGTAGGGTAGTCTCTGAGAATGCTCGAAAGAGAAGCTGACCTGCCCACCTTGCATTGCAGTGGGTTGTGGAGAGGCAGTTGCACTTTCACCACACCTCCTCTGAACGATTAAACGCTCATTTCCGTCTCTACCCTCAACTCTCCTTCACAAACTCCGTGAACAACGTCTTTCTTCTGTCTGTAAATTTCTGCTATCCGCATTCTCTCTTTCCTCTTGACCACAGATTCATTTCGCCTTTTTTTTACCACCTTTCAACAACGTTATCGTTTTTCCTAAAGCAGTCTCCCCGCCGCCATAACCTGTTCTCTCCTTTAACCATCTCCCGCCGTTTCACGATGTCCAACGATCAGCACCTCATCTCCGACAACCAGGCCGGCTCTGGCGCCTGGCTCGATACCCCGCAGGGCTTCTCCACCCTGCAGGTCCACGCCGGCGTCCACCCCGACCCGGTCACCGGCGCCATCCTCACGCCCATCTACCAGAGCACCACCTTTGTTCAGGAGTCGATCGACAAGTACACCCGCCGCGGGTACAGCTACAGCCGCAGCCGCAACCCCACCGTCACGGTGCTGGAGGAGAAGCTCGCGGCCCTTGAGAACGGCAAGTACGCCACCGCCTACGCCACTGGTATGGCCGCCACGACCACTGCCATCTCTTCCTTCATGAATGCTGGTGACCACGCGATCGTGACCAACTGCAGCTACGGCGGCACGAACCGCGCTTGCCGCGTCTTCTTCTCCCGCCTGGGCATGGAGTTCGACTTTGTCGACATGCGCGACCTCAAGAATGTGGAGAAGGCCATCAAGCCCAACACCAAGCTCGTCATCAGCGAGACGCCCGCCAACCCCACCCTCACCCTGATTGACATCGCCGCTCTCTCCAAGATCTGCAAGGCTCACAACCTGGTCCACATGTGCGACAACACCTTCGCCACGGCCCTCATCATGCGCCCGCTCGACCTCGGCGCCGATGTCACGCTCGTCAGCACGACCAAGTACGTGGATGGCCACGACATGACCGTTGGCGGCGCCCTTGTGACTAACAACAAGGAGCTCGAGGACAAGGTGCGTCTGACCCAGAACATTCTCGGTAACGCCATGTCCCCGCAGGTTGCCTTCCTGCAGCTGCAGACCGTCAAGACCATGTCTCTGCGCGTCACCAAGCAGAGCCAGAATGCGCAGAAGGTCGCCGAGTTCCTCTCCACCCACCCCGCCATCGACAAGGTCTCTTACCCCGGGCTCGCTTCGTTCGACCAGAAGGAGCTCGCCGATCGCCAGCACCGCAACGGTCTCCACGGCGGTATGCTCTGGTTCGAGGTCAAGGGCGGCACGGAGGCGGGCCGCAAGCTCATGGACACGGTGCCCCGCCCCTGGTCTCTGTGCGAGAACCTTGGCGCCTGCGAGAGCATCATCACGTGCCCCTCCGTCATGACCCACGCCAACATGACCTCCGAGGCTCGCCAGGAAGTTGGCATCACCGACGGCTTCGTGCGCGTCAGCTGCGGTATCGAGGACGCCGATGACCTCATCGCCGCCCTCAAGGTCGCCCTGGACAAGCTCGCGTAAACGCCCATCTCGCGCACAAGCCCAAGCCAATGCAGGGAAATATGGGAGAGAGTGAAGAGGCTGTACAATAGCGGAGGTGACTTGATCGACATTGAGCGTCTACGCTTAGTGCCTCTTCTTTCCTCCTCCCCACTCGTATCGACCTGCTTATTTACGACTTGGCACTATTACTCTAACGATTTCGTTTAGTTTTTTTTTCCTTTCCTTTTTTAATTCACGGTTACCCTCTTGTACCCGTCCTCTCTTTCCCCTCCCCCTCTCTTTTTTTTTTTTTTTTACTGAAACCAGACTTGAGGACAGCCTATGAACCACGTGATAAATCACGATCCACACCTGCCATAAAAGCTGCTCAAGTTCCCAGGGCTTCTTTGTTTCTTTTCTATTTGTGTTCTCAGTCGAGTTTACAAACGCTCTATCGTCCCTGCCCTTTGTTTGCGGCCTCCCCTTTTACCTTTATCATTGGCAAATATTCGTACCACCGACGGTACGCTCTTGTGCCACCCTCATCTTCCGACACCTGAAAGGGTCGGAGCGCGGAAGAAGGAGGAGTGAGTCAAGCTGAGGTACTTGTACGTTGCTGCGGACAGAAGTCAAGCGTCTGTGTCTTGCCTTGTGAGCCCGTTCGTTTGTTGAGCTTAACTAACGTCTCGTCGAGCTTTGTGTAAACAAGCGGAGACCCCCAACGTCTCTACAAGCAGCGCTCTCAAACGCTTTCGGCACTCGCTCTGCTCCTGTCCACACCCTTTAACGACAACGGCAAGCCTCTGTGCTGATTCCGCTCGTCACGGGGCCGTTGTGTTGTTCCTTTACCGTTCTCCTTAGCCCCCATGAGCAGCTAACGAAGAGAGAGTGATACTTCTGTGCGATGTGTGTTTGTGTTCGTTCGTCGTTTTCTTTTTATTTTTCTGTGTCAAAAATTACCGGTAACGTGTTCCCGTATTATAGGCAACAAAGCCAAGAAATCAAAAAGAAAAAACAAAACGACGTTAACGAAAACCTTCAACGAGAATACAGCGTTCCAGCCCTGTGGACCTCTGACGTGGGTAGGATTTTTGTAGATGAACAGCTGTTTTGGGAGTGAGGCGTGCTCCTGTTCACCTGTTCTTCTCCCGAAGGCGTGTCTCCGCCGCCAAATC